>JAODAL010016347.1:77500-80948 GCA_025379985.1 Phyllomedusa bahiana
CTGTGGGGTCCCTTGATGGTGGTGTTTGTTTCTATGGACCTCAGCATCTGTGGAGCCCCTGGATGGTGGTGTTTTGGCTCTAGGACCCTACAGCAGCTGATGAGTACCCCCATGGATGGTGGTTTGGCTCTATGGACCCTCCAGCAGCTGTGGAGCCCCGCTAGATTGTGTGTTGGTTCTATGGACCCTCCAGCAGATGTGGAGCCCCTGATGGTGGTTTTTGCTCTATGGTCCCTCCAGCAGCTGTGGAGCCCTGTATGGATGTTGTTGGCTCTAGGGACCCTCCAGCATCTGTGAGCCCCTAGGATGTGTGTTTGGCACTATGGTCCCCTCCAGCAGCTTGTAGGAAGCCCCTGATGTGGAGGTTGGCTCTATGGATCCACCAGCAGCTGTAGGGGCCTATTGATGGTGTGTTGGCTCTTATTGGTCCCACAGCATCAGTGCGTGCCCTCGGAAGGTGGTGAGTTGCACTAAGGACCGTCCAGAGCTGTGTGAGCCCCTGGAATGTGGTGTTTTTTGCTCCTATGGAGCCTCCAGCAGCTGTGGGGGCCCCTGGATGGTGTGTTGGCTCTATAGGACCCGTCCACAGCTGTGAGGGCCTCTTGATGGTGGTGTTATGCTCTATGGAGCCTCCAGCAGCTGTGGAGCCCCTGGATGTGGTGTTTTCTCTATGGCCCCTCCAGCAGCTGTGGGGCCACTGGATGGTGGTGTTGGCTCTATGGACCCTCCAGCAGCTGTGGAGCCCCTGGATGGTGGTGTTGGTTCTATGGACCCTCCAGCAGCTGTGGGGCCCCTGGATGATGGTATTGGCTCTATGGACCCTCCAGCAGCTGTGGAGCCCCTGGATGGTGGTGTTGGCTCTATGGACCCTCCAGCAGCTGTGGAGCCCCTGGATGGTGGTGTTGGCTCTATGGACCCTCCAGCAGCTGTGGAGCCCCTGGATGGTGGTGTTGGCTCTATGGACCCTATAGCAGCTGTGGGAGCCCCTGGATGGTGGCGCTGTCTCTATGGACCCTCCAGCAGCTGTGGGGTCCCTGGATGGTGGTGTTGGTTCTATGGACCCTCCAGCAGCTGTGGAGCCCCTGGATGGTTGTGTTGGCTCTATGGTCCCTCCATCAGCTGTGGGGCCTATGGATGGTGGTGTTGCTTCTATGGTCCCTCCATCAGCTGTGGGACCCCTGGATGGTGGTGTTCTTCTATGGACCCTCCAGCAGCTGTGCGGCCCCTCGCTGTGGGATGCAGTTGGCTCCAGATACCTGAGACAACCTACCAGGACCTTATGGAGCCACTCCCAACCGGTCTAGCTGCAAACAGCAGTTGCTGTGGATATTAGTTGCTGGTCATAATAATATGACTTGATGGTGTGTGTGATCTGATTAAATTTCGAGCTTTATGTTAAATTAATTGTCTGGGGTGACAGCCCCTTCTCATACTTTACAGCTGTTTCTTGGGAGGGATACAGGGTAGCATTTTGTTTCTTCGCTTCTAATTCCTATTATTACTATTCGTTATCATTACTTTGGATTCATAACAAAAGATTTTTAAATTGAGAGAAGAAGCAATTGGCGCCCGGCTCAGATGAAGTATTCTGTGTGAGCCTGCAGCCTGGGAGGAGCGGGCATCCTTCAGGTAAGCATTTAATTAAGGGCAGGAAGATGGAGTGCGTGCAGCATTTGATGGCTGTTTGGAGGCTGATTAGAAGCAGAAGAGATCTATCCGTCTGGCCGTGGCTCTGACCCGCTGCTGATGCTGGAGAACTGTCACTTTGACAAACAAGAGCTGCTTTAGGCCGCAGAACAAACTGCACTCGGAGGAGAGCGCGTTATTTATGCCTCCTTTTTGCATTCTCAAATTATACCCGTTTCAATATTTGCAGAGTAGCCTGAGAGGCTGAGAGGATTCATATATTCACGACAGGACGTTGCTCTCCATGAATTTGCCTCCTAACTAATTTATCGCCTACTTTATTGTTTCAACCATTGAACCAAGCACATTTCCAGAATCCCTTCTTTGAGTGCATCTAAGCGCCGGTGACAGCGCCTGTGTTCTCTTATAGCCCTTTCTATCTGATGTCTTTCTCAGCCATACTTACCACTCATGGAAACTACTCCCTGAAACACAGTAAACCTCTCCTGCGTTATATGAGAATTACTGAGCTTTAGTGCCACAAATTGCTGCCCATTTTATCCACTGCACGGCAAAGCATCAAAAGCATCGCCCGCCAGTGTTGTACGGAGGTAGTTGTAAAGGAGGTCTACGTCGCTCTCTTTGATTGGCTTTAAACGGGTTGTCTCACTACAGACATTGATGACATATCGCTAGGATAGGCCGTCAGTGTCTGAAAGGTGCGGGTCCCACCTCTTGGACCTGCACTCTTCACGAGCACAAGCCCCGAAACTTCACTTCTTTTGAACAGAGATGGGGTCGGGACTTTCCCATTGAAATCAATAAGGGCCCGTTCACACGGCAATGAACAAATACCGGTCGGGTTACCGGACGTATTTCGCCCCGCAATTACGCCGTCTGTATGGGGTTGGTAGGAGGGGGGGCGGCAGCCCGCCGGCCCCATGGACATGCATTATTCTTGGCTCGTACACGCCGTAAATAATTGACATGTCACTTCTCTCCCCGCTCGGCGTATTGTGCGAGCAGGGAGAGGAGATGTAATCCATAGTTCTCTATGAGAACTATGGATTACCGTAATGACTGGGACGTATTTCAGCCGTAATTCTTGCAGTATGGCGCGAATTACGGGGTTTAAATACTCCCAGAATAAGCCGTGTGAACATAGCCTTAAACTGACATAACTGCGGAAGGTTTATATACTATAGTGCACAAAGCAACAGAACTCTAAAGGGTGAAACTTGTAATTTAGTTAGATAAACAAACTCAGTTGCTAGAGACAAGATTCTACAGGGAGTGACTCATCATGGACTGACTGACGACAGCTTGGAGCAATGAGAGATAAGAAAGAGCAGGGAGGGGTGGGGAGAATCTTCTTTATCTCCTGACAAAAGCAAAATCAAAACAGCAATGTATATGGTAACAGTCTTCATTTACCTTTTCCTACATGTTATAAGCTAACACTGGGGAATGCTCACATGGGTGCCTTAAAATTGGGGCGCTGATTCTGAAAATGACACCCATTTTGCCCTATCGGCTCTAGTTTTGGAGATCTGGCATTGCCACCTTACCAAATATCTGCTGCTGAAAGTAGTGGTCACTCAGTATTGTGCTAAAGAAATGCCGGAAACAGAAAGGGCATAAATTTAAGAACATTTGAAGAACACAAGTAAACAAAACCAAGAATGTGCCGAGCGAATCCGATTCTATTCATCTGCTCTACATGTCTATACACAAATGTATCACAAGCGCCATATAGCATCCTGAACGACATCTCAAAAAAATAGAGCGGGGTGGTTTTTGCACTCGCAGCGCTCACAACCCA
>JAODAL010016348.1:0-80947 GCA_025379985.1 Phyllomedusa bahiana
GAAGGGCAGAAAACTTGAAGCAAATATTTCGAGTCTCTTTTTTCAGTTTTATAATGCGCCTAAATGTATAAAAAGTGGTTTTTGTGCGTTCAAAAATATTGCGTAAAGTTCGACGCGCCTCCCCCTTGTGTGTTAGGCCCCATTAGGGAAAACTTGGCGCAAAAGAAAAGGGGGCCAAAACATGAAAAAAAGTTTTTAAAGAAAGGCTGGAAATAAGAGAAAAGTAAATTGGAATAGCATGTCAGTAAATAGAAACTATGGTACTGACCCTTTCTGGAAGGAGCACAGGTCCCAGCAAAAACCTGTGCCTTGTGGCTCTTTCCCCCCCCGTTAGTAAATAAGGTAGAAAAAAAAACATTTAAAATTTTAAAATGTGAAAAAAATTTAAAATATAAAAATCTGAACAACATAAGCAATGGTTTTTTTAATGAAAAATTTTTTTTTGGATTCTGTTAATTTTAAAACATTTTTATAGGATAAAATTTTTTTATTTTGGGAATTTGTATTTTTTTTATATTAATTTAAATTTTCATTTTTTTCCCATTAAATTTAAATAATTAAAATTTTATATATTTTTGTAATTATAATTACTTTTTTTTAATGTACGGGGTGTAAGTTGAAAATTTTTTGGAAATTTTTTGGGCCCCCTTCCCACCCCAATCTAGCTCCACTTCGACTCCTCAGGCTTCAGGCAACCACATTCACAAAGATCGGGCCGTCAGGAACAAAATTTCAAAAAATTTTGCCAAAACCACATTCATATATGTGGTCAATCTTACGAATGTGGTGCGACACACCTCCATAAGCCCCCCAGAAACCCCCAAAACGCCCCCTTCATGTTAGGCGCATTAGAAAGTTTCGAGTCTTACGGGGGGGAACCCAAACCCTAACAAAAAGTTAGGCGCATTAGGGCAAATTTTAGCTGGGTCAAATTAAAAATTTATTTTTAACCCCGAAAAAGGGCCCTGTTACCCGGCTTATTTCGCCGGGGGATTGGCGCCGTACGGGGCCCCCGGGTTTGCGCTGCAGTTCGGGGAAACCCAAACCGTCGCAGTTAATTTAAAGGGAATCCCCCAAATTCTTATAGGAACATGGATTCCCTCGTCCCTTTCCCCCTCGGCGAATCCCCGGCCCGGGGGGGAGGAAAAATGACATGGCCCCCATTAAACCAAGCGCCAAAAACGCACCGTGGAAAATCAAATCTATGGGGCCGGGGGGCAGCGCCCCCGCCCCCGCACACACCCTTATTCAAGCCGGAATTGCGAAGCACAATCCGGCTCGCAATTACGGCTTGAATAACCCCGTCTGAACATGGCTTAAGGTGAAAAACCCTAAACATTATTCGCCCTTAGATATAAAATACTTTACATAGTTATCGTAACACTGGCTCATCCTGTCAGAAGTAGTACAGAATACAAATGCTCACAAGTATACAAGTTCCTACACATAAGGACACATAAGGCGAAATGTATGAAAGGGTTTTTCACCCTTTTCTGGCGTACAATGCACCTAACTGAGCCAGCTACGATGTCTAATGCATCTAATGAATGTGTTAGGCGCATTGTTCGTAAGACTCAACACTTTCTAATGCGCCAAACATGAAGGAGTGTTCTGGGGGTGTTATGGAGGTGCGTCGCACCACATTCGTAAGATTAGACACATATATGAATGTGGTTCAGCAAAAGTTGGCGCATTACTGCCCGGACAGGCAGACCTATTTCAATGTGGTCTGCCTGAGTCTGAGGAGTAGAAGTGAAGCTAGATTTGCTGTAAGGGGCAAAAATGTCCAATATTTCTCAACTTACACCAGTGCAATAATAAAAAGTAATTTCTGATAATTATCAGACTATATAAAATTAAATGATTTAAATTTAATAAAAAAACTTTATCATATAAAATTAATATAACATATATAATATCCCAAAAATATAAAAATATCTCCTATAAAATGCATTTAAAACTAAAAGAATCTAAAAATAATTGTACATTAAATAACCCACTGATGATGTTGTACAGATTTTAAATTTTTTAATTTTGACTACATTAAATGTGAAATTTATTTTTGCTGCTCTCACCCTTTATTCTACATACATCAAGTGCCAGCACAGCACAGGTATTGGTGGGACCTGTGGCCCTCCAAGCAGGATCAGTGCCATAGGGCCACATGTAAGAAAACTGTTTAGGTCTAAAACTCACTTTTTTGCCCATAGTATCCTATGGGCAAAAAAGTGAATTTTAGACCTAAACAGTTTTTATACATGTGGCCCATAGTTTCTATTCACTGACATGCTATTCTAATGACTTTTCTTTTATTTCCAGCCTGTCTATAACCTTAATACATGTTAGGCGCATTGATAATGCGCCTAAGTTCCGTAATGCACCTAACACATAGGCGAGGCGCGTCGAACTTTACACACCATTTATGAATGCACAAAAAACAGTTTCATTCATCAGGCGCATTATACACTGAAAATGAGACTTTGACGCCTTCCTTCATACATGTCGCCCATAATCACAGTGAAGATATAATTTAAAGATTCTATCCATATCTTTTAAGATCCTCTGCACAAAAAAAGCTATGTGCACACTTTCTAGTGTTATCTTCTGTTTTCAACAGAGCCATGACTAGTGTGAGGTATATGTATTATTTTTCTTTTAATCCAAACAGCTACAAATGGATCTCATTGAATTCAATTTGGCCCTTTGTTTCCCCATCGGATTCTATTTCGATTTGACAAACTCAACCCTCATATGAAGCCTGAGAGAGGTTGGTCTGAGATATTTTGCAATATAGACAATAGACAGGTAAATAATTTTGAGTAAGACAGTTAATAATAAAATAAAATAAAATTATCGAAAGCCTAAACCTTGATAAAAATACAGACACAGTCTGATTTTCTGCAGTTAACTTTTATCTGCTGTGGTAAAGTGTTGAAGGGTTCCAATCACCTTGATCTGCCTGTGCAAGATGTCTTCTAGTATATAGTAAAATAATACCAGTGTTTTAAATCAAAATAGCTGAGATAAGATGACCTGAATATACAGAGGATGCTAACAGAAAATGACGCTTTGCTTAAACTTTTTCCCCAAAGGTCTGTGTGTTTTACATGCAACCTCCTGTATACCTGGAAAAACTGAAAACAAGCACCTAAAGATCTCTAAAGGTGAATGGAAGGAGTAGGGTTCAAGGACAGTAAATTGTTCGCTAGACTAAAAAATAGTGTGTTTTTGTGTTTTCTTAATGGAAAAAATATTTGATTACAAACCCCATTTTAATAGCACATCTGCTAAATTAGTACAGAGGTATAAATTTAGTGGGACCATATAAAAAAGTAATTCTAATAAATAATTTTTTATGTATTATACATTTTCTTATCATTACTCTTACTCTAACAGTAGAAATACTTTTTTTCTTATTTGGAAAACTTTCCCAATAGCTATGTGCCCTTACCTACCCATACCTGCAGGTTTTATTCAATCAAGAGATGAAGATAATTGCTTCCTGTATCTCTCATCAATGAGTTGGATTAAAACTATAGAAAAAGATATGGAGGTCAAAGTCCCTGCGGTTAGGCAACTAATTGAAAACCGATCATAGTTCACAACAACAATCCACAGAGTCGCTATGAGTCGAATTTGACTCAACAGTGCCTGAGCACCTCGCCTCAGAACATAGGTTCATGATCCATTGTGTACATTAGTCTGTAAGATAATGAGATTACAGTGAATGTGAATGGGCCACACAAGTATTTTTTATGCCTGCTTACAATACAAGATTTCATGGTCATGAAGATGTTGGGTGATTTCCACTACCATTATCTAGGTGTATGGTCAGCATCAATATTCCATCATTTAAGGGAACATATCTTATGCGCTGTCTATTTGTATTGTTATATATGTATAATTGCATTAAAGGGTTTGCTCAATAAAAAGGAAATTTCTTTTTTTTAAGTCTTTGCAAAAACATGTCACTTTGCAATTATGTCCAATTAACAGTGTCCTACCTATTCTGAGATATCCCCTCTTGTATGGGCTGCATCAGCTCCTCAGGCTGCTATAGCTACAGACCTGTTTGATCTCTCCTGAGAGGCTGCCGGCACTGGTTGCTATAGCTACAGACCTGGTTTACAGGAAACAGGAATGAGATAAGATGAATCAATGTAGTGAGACAACCCCTTTAAGTTAAATAGTTTTCATATCTAAAAAATATGTTTTACTTCTGTGGGTTCTGTTTCACATAAGAGCATGTTAAACCAAAGAAAAAAGCTCCTCATGACAAATCTGTGTCTGTACACAAATGTACACCCCACAGACAAAATATAGTGCAAAAGTAAAAAAAAAAAAAAATAGTAATAATGCAGACTGATAATACAAAAGAGTCTTTATTACGCACATACAAAATACAAATCATGACCAACTAGTTAAAAATAGACACCATCAGACTGAAATAAGTTAAAGATATAAAGACATAGTACAAAAAGGTATTCATATCAAAAAGTGGAAGGTATACATAGAAAAAGCTAAGAAATAAGGCATAGACTATGCACTAAAAGAGCCCAAAAATCAAGCAGCACTGAATAAGTAATATTATCAATAATAGAGCCAATGTTAGTGAGGAGCTAATAATAGAATACAAAAATCTTAAATACAGTATTTCATATTCTTAAACACACTGTTTTTTTTCCTGTGTGGTGCTTTAGAACATGTGCCTAAAGGGCCTGCAGACTTCCAGAAATGTTGCTACTGTTCCATCCAACCTTACAATGTCAGAAGGAGCACTCATCCTTTTGGCCATTTTATAACGTGCACGGTTATCTTCCCTGAGGTGGAAGCTTTTGTCTGGGAGCTTTGTCTATGTTGTGGACTTGTAACAAGATGAGTTACAGAGTTTTGATACCAGTTTTGATATCAGTTTTGATACCAAGTTTGATTGCAGTAGATTAGTGATGGACTGGGAGCATTAGTCAGAAAGCAGTGTTAGTGTTCACAAAAGAGGAACTTGTAGAGTCTTGGCCTAGTCAGTAACAGGAAAGTTTCAAGCAACTTTAATTAGCCTGATGAGACTAAACTTGAGCAAAGGACACCCTAGGTAGTTCTGCACCAACTCTTCAGATGTCCAGAACTGGACTGGTTCCTTAAGTTGAGTAGTGTTCTGAAAAATTTCCTCGGAAAGGCCTGATTACCAACAAAAAAGAAGTTTTCCCTCTCTAGAAGTATCAGGTATGCATAAACATAGACAACATAGGCAGAGTAGGAACCAGGACTTTGTGAAACCTTTTAACTTCCTAAAAGAATTGCATATTGTGAACTATGGACTGCAAACTGATTGGAATAAATCAGATGTGGAACCTGTTGTTGATCAAAGCAGTTCATTCTGAAGGGCAGATAATAAGCAAGAGGGACCTGTGGGAGAAAACACAGCCCCTAACAATCAAAGGAAAGTTATTATATTCTAAAAATATATATACTATATTCCGACTATGGTCCAAGAAATTGTTGTTATTTGTGCTAAAAAGTAGGGGTCTGTGACATGTTTGAAGGAGAAGAGTTCCTTATTCCTGCCCCATGTTTAATATAATTAAGTATTTACAACAACATTTACTAAGCATAAAACAAATCCTTTTCAGAGCAAATACAATAACATGTAAAGTAATCATTTGTAATAAATAATATTGCCCGAGGAAGACAACAGATGGAAATAGGAAGGACATTATAAACAAGTGACCTAGGAACAAAGTAAGAAATCATAAATAAAAAAAATAGATAAAAACTCTGCTACGTAAGACGAATTCTGTCTTTGAGAGAGAGATCCAAAGTCACAAAAGCAAATGTCCTAAAAAAGCTTTAGAAAAACAATTTGCATGTTTTGGTCTGGATTTCGGATCAGCATCTATATATGCAAAAATATAAAAAACCTTTATTTCAAATCATTAAAAAGGTCACATGCCCCTGATGTTGTTGGGTGAGGGAAACGTAACGCTTTCGAAAATTGTTCCTTTTAAACAAGCGTATACAACACAATAAAACTTTTCCCTTTAAAAAACCTTACCGGGCACATGTGTTGGAAGGATAACTTTTTAACCCTTGCATCCTGGTATACCAATAAACGTATAAAATTTTAGATATAAAAAAATAAAACATACCTACCCACAACAACCATATTGTAGAAAAAATCCTGCCTCTTGTTATACCTGTGGGTAACGTGAACCAAGTTGGGTAAACCCCCCCAGTTTCCCTATTTAAAAAATTTTTTATTATTCACCTCCCCTTTAAAGGGGTTAAACACCCTCTATGCCCGAAAAAGAAAAACCTACGTGTCCCATTGGATGTTCAATGAATGCCTAAAGCCACGATACTCCAATAGACAAGGTTTCGTATATCGATAAATGCCTTTGATCCTAATTTTTAAAGCGTTGATGTGCATCCGCATATTGCAAATTGCAGTCGGTAAAAGTGATCAAATAAACGTGAATTTAGTGTTGAAATTAATATATGATCAAATTGTGTGTCCCCATTGTTCACGATGAAAAAAAAAAAAAAATTTTGGTTTTCTGCATAAAAAATTTGCAAGCTAACAGCACGAGTGCCCGCATTTAAAGAGCCTTGTTGAAAACCCAAAGTGGGGGTTTTGGGTAATTCTATAAAAATAAATGGGTGACAGAAAAATTTCTAGTTTTCTCCTATATTAACTTTCAAGTTATATACTAACAGAGACTCAAATTTCGTTGTTTACTAAGGGTTTATTCCCATTCCCACAAATTTTGTTTTATTCTACATTCCTAGATATCAATAGATTAGCACGTAATTTAACTTTAAAAAATCATTTTTTAATTTTTGATGATGGAGTTGTGATACCAATACCTCTGATGAGTACATGTTAAATCCTAAGTATAAAATTCGTTTGAGGAAACTTGAAACTTTTTTCTTTACGCAATTTGGAGAGTGAAAGTTTTTTTTCTTTTCGCCCTTGTCCTGACTTTCGCGGGAAAAACAGAAAATTTTATCCTATCAAGCTCACGTCCGGTTGGTTTTTTTTGGATATGTTCCAAGAGAATGTGAACGGGATTTTGATTTGCAAAAAAAATTAGAATACCTCTTTTTAAATCTAATAGCCCAAAATTTAGAACACACTCGTTAATAGAATTAAAAAACAATTCAGACCTTTGATACGCCACAACAAGGGGGGGGCTATTGTGGCACTTGATCCCCGGCTTATATCGCAAGTTAATATAACATTTTTTGCAAGACATGACATTATCTCCCCTTTCCTGTGCCCCAAACAAAATTTTATTTAAAAACAAACTAAAAAAATTATTACAAATGGGGTCATAATGGGACAATCCTACTACTTACAGACAAACTTTTTGTAGATACCAATTATACCAATTTTTCTTTTATTCCAAAAAAAGATTCAAAAAAAATCAGTTTCCCCCCGCCACTTAACTGATGAAAGGGGGATAGGCTCTTTGGGTGATTTTCCTTGGGGGGGATAGATGAGATTTTACAGCCACTTTTTTTTAAATCTTCCCAGGACTTATAAAAGCCCAAAAAAGTTGTTACCATCTTTTTCCGGGCAACATAGGCACGGGACTTTTCCTGGGTGTCGTGTGATTTGGGGGGGTTTATCCCCCCATCCCCCATGACCGGTTTTGTCCTGTTTAGATTCCCATCTTTTCAGATTCAGTCCACACTCCAGGGAACTTAAAAAAATTTTTGGTTATGGCCACAGATTTTTTTATTGAAATAACATTTTATTTTTGAAAAAGGGGAGTTTTATCTCAGTTAAAGGGTCCAATGGCGAAATTTTCTCCGCTTTGGCCAATTTTTTTTATGTGATGGGGGGAAAAATTTTTCCTCTTCTCGCTGACCCCCCTTCTCCCCCCATCAGGGGGGTAGGGTCGTTATATAGACGACCCCTCCGGTGTGGGGGGGGGGGGAGGGAATCTGAACCCAAAAAATTTTTGTGCTTTTATCAACCAAAACACTAAACTTGCGCTTTTTATGAGTGGGCCGAGAACCAGTTAACTTTCTGGATGTCACTTTGAGTGGCAAAAAAAAGGGGGGTCGCATTCTACCATACGGAAACCCACGCAAAAATCGATATTACGGCTAATCTTGTCACCCACCAAGTGGTCAAAAATCTTCCCGTGGGAGAACTTTTTAGAATTAAAAGACACTGCCCTGGAACATAAATTTCAGGGGTATGAAACGTCAAACATTGATCGATTAGGAAAAGGGGGTTCCACACTGGAGTGTAAATAGAGCCAAACGAAAAGAAACAATTTTTTCCCCTGAATAAATTGTTAACACAAAAAAGGGGATACTGTCTACAAACAAGATTTTTATTTTTTACCCTTACAGCCCACAATTTAACGATATTGTGTCTATAATCAAGAATAATTTTTCCTACTTTCTCCCAGGGAACAGAAAACATTTCTAGATAAAGGAGGGGTTTAAAAAATTTTTCCAAAAAAAGGGAGAAACCTTGGTTCTTTACGTCACCCCCCCGTTATTTTTATCAGAATTACCCAAAACCCCGACTTGATTGTCCCCAAAATCTTATAAATGCGGGCACTCGTGCTGTATGCTTGCAATTTCAGCAGATCACCAAAAATTTTACTTCATCTGTGAACAATTGACACACAAATTTGCATCATTATTAATTGCAACACAAAAATTCACAGTTTTTTTATCAATTTTTCCGACTGCAATTTGCAAAATTTCGGATGCACAAAACAGCATTAAAAATTAGGCCCAAGGGTTTTTCCCATATAAAAGCAAACCATTGTTATTGGAATATCGATGGCTTTTTCACTTCATTGAAAAAATCACAATAGGGAAAAACTCAGGTTTTTCGTTTTTGGGCATAGAGGAGTGTTTTTAAGCCCCTTAAGGAGGTGATCATAATAAAAAATTATTAAATAGGGAAACATGGGGATTTTCCAACTAGGTTTACGTTATCCACAAAGGGATAACAAGAGCAGGATGTTTTTTTACAATATTGATGTTGTTGTAGGATGGTATGTTTTATATGTTTTTATCTGAAATTTTAAAACGTTATTGGTTTAAACCCGAGTGCAAAGGGGAAAGTTATCCCTTCCCAGCACATGTGACCGGGTAAAGGTTATTTAAAGAAAGTTTTTTGTTTGTAACCTATGATTAAGGAACAATTTTCAGAAACCGTTAGCGCTCCTCCCCCAACAACATCATGGTCATTCGACCCTGTTTAATGCATTTTTAAATAAGGGAAATTTTTATATTTTTCTACCTACCGGTCTGGGGCTGGACTTCCTTTTCGTTGTTTGGATCACCTTAGTCCCCCCGTTTTTCCCGTCTGTCCCCTGCACAGCCCGGGTGGGAAAAACTGACGGGGGACTGGTATTTTTTTTGTTTTGTATTTTTCAGCATCTATATATCAACCGAAACCAGAAGTTAAACCTGCAGAGAAAAACTATAATGAATGTTGTAATAAAGATGTTCACCTTCTCCACTTTTGGGCCCCCCCCCCTGGTTTTAGCATACCCAAAAACGAACCCGAATACTGGGAAAAAAATTTCTGCAGGTTTTAAAAAAGGCCCCAATGGTAAAGATAAATTAGGCACAAAAATCTAATAACAGATCTGAAGGGAAGAAATATATTGAAAATATAGGAAGTGCATAACACTCAAGCCACAAGCAATTAAAAAATGTTTTGGTCCCAAAAAATCACTTTTTTTTTCCCATAGGTTACTATTGGGCAAAAAAAATGATTTTTTAGACCTAAAAAGTTTTCAAAAAATGTGGCCCCAAATGAAAACCCATCAAAAAACAAAATTTAAAAAACAGCATAAAACAGAAAAAGGAAAGTGATACCGTATGGTTTGGGAAATCCAAAAAATAGGCGAATATCAAAGAGTTTTAGGCCACAATAAAAGAGCTGGGTGTTCATTTTTGAGCAGTTATACTAATACAGTAGAACAACAAATAATATAGAATGTTACATGGTTAAATAGTTAGATGTCACAGAAATGTATATTGTCATAATGTCATTTTTGAAAATGATCGTTTTAAAATCAAAAATCAATACAAAAAGAAACCGGGACGTAAAAAACCATAAATAGAAAATAGTTTCCCGAATTTCAAAGCTTTTTTATTGAACATTTTTTTCTCAGTTAAATGTAAAACTACCTATTGTCTATCAATTAGTCATTTAGGGTCAGCGGGAAAGATTGTATCTACTTTGCAAAGTTCTTTGTAATAAAACTGCTGAAACAAATATGAAGAATTGCACTTTGGGAAATTGTTTTTTTTTTTTTTATTTTCCCATTTTGTTTTTTATTGTTCCCTTAAAAAAAAGTTTTAAAGGGAAAAGCATAAATAAAATTTTCAGAAAACAAAGCAGGGGTTTTTCCCTTTTCCCCCAAAAATTAAATTTGGGGCAATAAAATTGGGAAAAATTGTAAAACCCCCCCTAGTAAATTTAGTTTAAAATTTGAAAGGCTTTCTATTTTTAAAAAATGTAGTTGTGTTATGTGAGTTTGTGTCTAGTTGTGTGATTAGCTGTAAATAAATGATTTACATTATTTATGTAATGTCATAGACCTTACAGAAATGTACAGTGTTATGAAAATAAGAGTCACAAGCTTCTGCAAGATAAAACCACACCGTATGAGATCATAGACAAAGTTCAGTATTTCTAAAGTTTATCATTAGGAAATGCCTTTCCTGCATTAATTGAAATATGCAAATGTAAAACTGAAATCTCTAATTTGAAGTATAAGCTAAGTTAAGTAACTTTAGCTAGGAGCAGTGTTATACATTCACACACAAATGTAGCAAAGATAAAGATAAGAAATAACGCACTGTGATATAAAAGCATAGTACATTATCTTAATGTTTCAATGAGTTTTCTTGCACTCTAAAAACACACACCACAGAAAGCTGTGATATCACTGTCAAGTTAAACTTTGCTACATCTGTATAAAGGCAGACAGACAGGGATAACAAATGCTGTATTTTCCATCTATCACAACCTTTTGTGATTCCAACATTTACTGAAAGTAAAACTACTAAGCTTTCTAAAGTTATATATTCATAGTAGATAATAACAAATTCAACTCCCCTCCATCTGTATCTTTTACATTTGATACGAATGACATGGATAAGGACAACATTTCTTAAACTCAAGCAGCTTTTCATGATTGTTCGAATTGTGAATTGCTGTAATTAACCTAAGAAAGTATAAGGTGAAATATTAAAATAATTAAACCAGTAGGTTTATTTCTAATTTTCTACTTAATTATATCTCAATCTAAAAAGTTTATTATGATTGTGCATTACAGGGCAATTGCCTTTCATTGACGAGGATAATCTTTTACTAATTTCTACAGATGTCACTTTACTTATAATATTTCAAAGCAGTCTGATAATTAATATAATTTGAGATACTTTATACAGTAGGTGTGTGGAGATGAGTACATAGGCTGTTAGACCAATTTTTTACAGTAATGTCTCCTCATAGACTGTATTAGCTGTATAGGGTATTGGCACAGTGGCAGATGTGTCATTAAAGGGGTTTTGCCATGGAGTCATTTCTTACCTGCTTTATCCAGCTTCAGCTGTCAGTGTGCTTAAAAAGGGGTATGTGTGATTTTTTTGAACTGCATTTCATGTGACACAGCAGGTTGACATCACCATGCCTTTCAACATGGTGTGCTCACTCCAGTAAAGCAAAGGTCTGCTTATGTAAAGAGCTGTAAGCAGCTACAAAGTAGCTGAATGGTCAGCACTTCTGCCTTCCCTTATAGGAGTCATTGGTTCAAATCGTTGCATTACCGAAGCATGTATATATTTTTTTCTCAATGCACATACTTGATTTAGGATTCTTTTCTGTTTTTAGTTATTTGCACTGTTTAACTAATTACTAAGGAGTACAGAGGACAGGAGTAGAATGACGTCACCTGGGTTTCAACACTCACTCAGCGGTGAGTAAGTCTGTGTGATTACTAAGCAAGGAAGAGACTGACAGTGGTTGCCTGAGAAGAAAGGTGATGTCTGAGTATGTGCAGCAAGACTGAGGAGCTCTCTTCCTTGGTCGTATCCCCTGAAAACGAGCTGTACACTATGGATCACTAAGGTAGAAGCTAAATTAACAATGGTAAAGAATTTTTAATAATGATAAATGATTAAAATATTTATTATTTGATTTGCAAGCTTCCCACATCAATTTTACTTGGTGGGAAACTCCCTTTAAGCCAGTTATGAACTGTTAAAGGGATCCTGTCATTTGCTTCTCAAACCATAGGCAGCATGAAATAGCCACAGGCTACCTCATTACAGTTTTTTTTTTACTCTTAAAAGCTATCACTATAAGTCTATTGGCCTAGCTCAGTGTACCTAACAGGTCTTTCTCTATATGAAAATGGGGGAGGTCTGTTAGGTGAAAGGGCTATACACTTTATATTGTTTTTATTTATTATATAAATAAAAAGATATTGTACAATTTTCTAAAACACGTGTATTAACAATTCTGTTCCCATAACTTTTTTTATACCAATGCATTAGGCAACTATCTAGAAAAAAAAGTCATGTGACCCTGGTAGCCCGGTAACACTGTCTAGGTCTATACGAGTAGTTTATTGAGGAGCAGAAGTTTTCAAGTGTTACTACCTCCAGCAGCACCGTATCATGTCTATCAGTATCTGGAGAAGACACCTACACATTCTTGTCTATGTCTCATTTTTACGCTTTTTTTTTTTACAACTAAATATATTAAAAATAACATGTTCCACTTCTGTGTGCTGTGTTTTTTTTTTTTTTTTTAGCTATTAACTTTATTAATGACATTCTCCTATAGAGACAACAGTAATGCAGGTAAAGGTGGGTTTAAATGTAGTTCTGCCATTCATCATTGGTATCCATTGGAATTCTGTGACGGTAGCCTGACGGATAGGGCTTTATGTGAAAAAAGTAGAAGAAATTAGAAGAAATGTTTTCAGGTGGTATACACTTTATGTGAAAAAAGTAGCCTAGAGGATATTGGGACACAGCCACTGTGGCTCTGCAGAAATCAACTGACCAAATCTAGTTCTGTTTGGACTTGCTTTATTTCCGGGCGGTATAAGCTTTGTGTGCAGGATGCAGATCGAAGTAGGACTACTTTTACTTTACTGACTTCTATGAAACTCTGGCTGCCACCTTATAGTATCTCTCATGGTACCTTTTTCACATAATCCAAGAGATACCACCAACGAAGAGCATAATGCCATGTATAGCCACACTAAACCCACACACTAAAGAAGTTGCAGGAATAACCATATTAATAATAATTCTCCCATTACTACTATTTACTTTCCTCATAGATGTCATGTCCTCTAATACTAACTTCATTCCAGGAGGTCACATGACTGACACCATGTTTAGTTCATACAGTTATTCCATGGGAGCCATTACTATAGAGAAGAATGTGGACTGCAGGGTCCTACTGCACTGATTAAAAAAAAGCTTCACATTGGACTTCTCTGTGTTCTGCTCCAAAGTATTTTTTATCTGAAATGCTCAGGGTAAACAACACTGTAGTGCTTATGGTTTAGGGAGCATTAAAAACACTGAAAGGTTCTCTTTACCCTATTAAAAATTCTAAATTAAAGGAGTCAATAAGAAAAATGTATTAAACATATTTTCTGGTGACATATGTCTGTATTTTTTAGATAGATATATAGATAGATAGATAGATAGATAGATAGATAGATAGATAGATAGATAGATGGGCGAAAGATAGATAGATAGATAGATAGATAGATAGATAGATAGAGGGGCGATAGATAGATAGATAGATAGATAGATAGATAGATAGATAGATAGATAGATAGATTAAAAAATGGGAAAAAGAGGCAGCACCTCACAAAATATCAGGTGCAAACTGGCAATAGACCACGTCACAGGCCAAAATTAATAACCAAGGAAAATTCAATTGCACTCACAAAAGAAAAAAGATGAAAAAAATGTGCTTTATTGCTTGAGAAAAGGTTCTGAGTGAGCCGAAACGTTGCCTTTTTTGGACATGCAATAAAGCACATTATTTTTTCATCTTATTCTTTTGTGAGTGCAATTGGATTTTCCTTGGATAGATAGATAGATAGATAGATAGATAGATAGATAGATAGATAGATAGATAGATAGATAGATAGATAGATAGAGGGGCGATAGATAGATAGATAGATAGATAGATAGATAGATAGGTAGAGGTGAGGGGTGATAGATAGAAAGATAAATAGATAGGTTAGATAGTAGAAAGATAATAGATAGATAGATAGATAGATAGTGGAGGTGAGGGGTGATAGATAGATAGATAGTAAGATAGTTTAGATAGATAGATAGATGATAGATAGATAGATAGTAGATAGATAGATAGATATATGATATATAGATAGATAGATAGATAGATAGATAGATATATTGATAGATAGATAGATAGATAGATACATGATAAATAGATAGATAGATAGATAGATAGATAGATAGATAGATAGATAAGGCCACATGTATGAAAGCTGTCCAGGTCTAAAATATACTTTGTTGCCCATAGCAACCAATCAAAGCGCCCCTTTAATTTCCTACTGTATAGTGCTCTGGAAAAATCTAATCTCTCATTTTTCTGATTGGTTGCTATGGGCAACAAAGTGAATTTTAGACCTAGACAGTTTTCATACATGAGGCCCATAGTATCTATTGAGATACCAAATTTCCACTCTCAGTCCCTTTATCTTTCATATGTATATACAAATCTAACAATGTGTGCAAATGCCTTCACTTTTCCTTACAGAATATTTTAGCAGGTGATGTTTTACTTTAAGTCTGTGGATTGTCTGTAAAATTTAAAGGGCCATATTTCAAATTAAAAAGTTTTTTTTAAAAATTTGTAAACTGTGTATTTTGTGCTATGTGTGGCATTGAAATTTCCCCCCTTTTTAAATTAAATTACGCAGTAAAAGACACAACCCATGGACATTGTAAACATATTTCGGGAAAAAGAATCACATTTTCTTAACCATGAAACCCCGTGGGTCACATTCTTAAAAAGGGTTTTCAAACATTACTTTTTCTCTCCCAAGAACCATTTTTAAATTTAACAAAAAAAGAACTTTTTTATTTTTGCCATTGTTTTTAATTAAATGTCACATTACAGTTTATAAAAAAAACCATTTTTCCCGCTTTTTTTCATGAAACAGAAAGAAAATTTTGGCCAATTGTAATTTTAGTTCTTCAAAATTTTAAATGCTTTTGCCTTTCGTGATCTCTGGATTAGCAAACATAAAATACGTATTCCCCTTAAGCCCGGATTTTGTTTGTCAAGTTAAAAATATCACCCCCTTTGTTCGGGAATTTTCAAAAACAGCTTATCTTAAAACTGGAAAGACCCTTGTCCAGGGGCGTTTTAACATTTTTTTTTATGGAGATTAACACAATGTTTTCAAAAAAAAACCCTTTGTTACCCTTCCTTTCGGTGGAAATTGAGCACTTACAGGGGCGTTTTTTCCACGCTCGTGCATCGAAAAAAAAAACCCTCTGCTTTCTCGTGACCACTGCTGAACTGCTGAAATTTTTGTATTTTTGTAGCAAAAAAACAAAGGGAAATTTAAAAAATAGCAGCTTTTTCTCTTGACAATACTTTCCCCTAAAGATAAAGATGTAAAAGCAAGTTTATCAAAAGGTGATGCCGTGATTTTTATGTGCTCTTAAATTTTTCGGAGTATCTTTAAATAAAGGCAAAAAAAAAAAATACATGTAAAATTTATTTAAAAAACATGACATTCTGATTTTTATTAGAGGCTTTTTTTTTCATTTCCCCTCTTCCAAACTAATAAACCCCCCTTCCTGTAATGTACATTGGTTGCCCCAAAATTTGTGACGGGGCTTTCCCCAAATTGGGGTGCTATCACTACACATCTACTGTATACATTTTAAAATTTCTGGAAAAAAGTCCTTGGTTAAAATTTTAATTTTTTTTGGGGGGTCCTATGTATTAAATGCTGCTTTTGAATAGATGGGACCAAAGGAATTAATGGTGCCGTGAACTTGTGTTTGGTCCGGGAGCAGCCACAGAAGCAGCTGAGGGGACAGTGGCACAATGAAACAGTTGTAGGGCACAGCAAACAGCCACAAAACAGAAAAAAAAGAGGTCAGAAAAGTGGCAAAAATGACCAGTGGGTAGGTTCACAGCACAGCCACAAACAGCAGCATGAGGGCAAACGTGGAAAAATGACACAGTGTGTAGGTCACGGCAGCCGCCACAGCGCACATGAGGTTTAACGTGACACAATGCCATTTTGTAGGTCAAATTCACAGCCACAGCACCCGTAATGAAAGGGCAGACAGTGGCACAATGACATTCTGGAGGGGGGCAAAAACAGGGATTTGGGCCCCAAGTGGGACAATGACACGGGGTGTAGGGCACGGCAACCGCAGCATGAGGCCCAGGCAGTGGTACAATGACACAGTGTGTAGGTCCGGCAGCAGCTTTGAGGTCGGGGACATTTGGCAAAAATGACAGGGTGTGTAGGTCCCCGGCAGCAGCCACAGGAGCGCATGAGGTCAGGAGTGGCACAAGGGCATTCTGGAGGTGGAAAAAACCCGGAGTGGGCCCACAGGGGTGGGAAATTGACACAGTGTGTGGGTTCCGCAGCACCCCAACAGGAGCAGCATGAGGTCAGAAAGGGGCCCACAATCACATTCTGGAGGTGGCAAAAACAGGGTAGGCCAAGGTGGTACAAGGGACACATTTGTTTGGTAAAGGGAGCAGCGGGATGGGGTTTCAGCGGGGCCCAAAGGGACCCCGGTGTGAGGTAAGGGCCCCAAACCCACGGGGAGGCACAGGGAGGTCAGACGTGGTCAATGACTTTCTGGGGTGGAAAAACCCAAAGGAATAGGCCCGGGAGGGGGACAAGGGACACAGGTGAAAGGTCACGGAAAGCCCCAGCTTGGGGTTTCAGACAGTGGAAACAATCACATTTGGAGGTGGAAAAAAAACAGGAGTAGGCCACAGAGGGGGGACAATGCCCACAGTGTTTTGGTCACGGCAGGCCACAGGAGCAGCATGAGGTCAGACTTTGGCAAAATTCCCCATTCTGGAGGTGGAAATAAAAAAAGGGAGTAGGCAAAAAGAGTGGGCAAATGACACAGTGTGTAGGTCACGGCAGCCCCACAGGAGCAGCATGAGGTCCCGCCCATTTGGCAAAATTGACACAGTGTGTGGGTTTCCGGCAGCAGCCCACGGGCGCGGGCAGGGGGTTTCAGACGTGGCAAAATTGACACGTGTGTGGGGTCCCCGGCAGCAGCCACAGCGGGCGCATGAGGTCAGACAGGGGGAAACAAGGGACATTCTGGAGGGGGCCCCAAAAAACGGGGTTGGGCCCCACAGAGTGGGAAAATTTGACACAGGGGGTTTTTTAGGGGTTCCCCCCCCCCCCGGCAGCAGCCCCCCATGGGGGTTCAGACAGGGGCATAAGGGACTTTCTGGAGGTGGCCCAAAAAACGGGAAATAGGACCCGGGGGTGGGACAATGACAAAAGTGTGGAGGCCCGGCAGACCCAACAGCAAAGCATGAGGTCGGGACAGTGGAAACAAGACACCGTGTGGAGGGGGGGGTGGCAAAAACCGGGCCCCTGGTAAAGATGGTTTTTGGGCCCAGATGGGAAAACTGTCAGCAGATGTGTGGCATCGGGGGGGGGGCCCCGCATCAGAATAGGGGTGAGGAGGTATTTTGAACCCCAGTCATTTCTCACAGTTTGGGTAAAAGGCGCATGGCTGATGTAGTTTTGATGCCAAAAGGCATTGGTGTGGGGAAAAATCCTGGCCGACCCCGGGCCTGATTCTTTCCTTGAAAAAAGGGGGTCAGTCTTTCCAAACATTTCCGTGGGGAAAAAACGGGTTCTCCCTTGGGGCTAACGAGGGCCCCCCGCTGCACTGAACACCGCTTGATGCCCCCATACGGGCCCGGGGAAAAAGGACACCCGTTCCCACTGAAAAAACTCGGCAATTTCCCGGCCCCCACATCCGGGTTTGGCTGCCCAGTATTTTCCAGAGGATTTTCAATTTGGGGGTGGCAGAGTGCGGGCCCAAGTAGGCCACCACCTTTTTGTTCGGGGAAATGTCCGGGTTCCTGCTGCTGCTGCTGCTGGCGACTCCCCTTTCCTCACTAGACGGGGGGGGTTTGGGAGGGAAAGCTGTTTCCATCAGGGGCCCTCCAGATTTTAGGTTACTGATTGAGGGAGGGGTTTAAAGTTCCTACCCCCCCCCCTCCCCCCAGCGCTGCGGCAGTAGTGTGAGCGCTGGGGAAAAACCCCCCGTTCAAAAAGTCGAGGAGGGACGATGCCCCCCTAGGCAGCACCCAAAACTGATTACGGGGGATTTCCCTAAGTATTTGAGTTTGTCCTCCCTCCCCAACAGCTGGGAAAAAGGTTTCCCTTTTTGGGAACCGGGGTAGCGGGGTCCAAAAAAGGGGGGGGCCAAAAGTCCCCCTTTCTGCCGGATGCTGAATTCGGCTGTCACACCCAAGGCAAAAAGCTTGCTGGGGCCCATTGCCCCAAAGTGACCCCGGGGGGGGGCTCCCTCCCTCCCATTTCCCCTGTATACTGCCCCCGGTTTGCTTGGGGTTTAAATCTGCCGTCTTATCATCTCCTTCCCCTCCCCCAGCTGTCCTGCCCCTCCTCTTTTGTCACCTGGGTAAAAAAAATCCACTCATTTCACCGACAATGCTTCTGCTAAAATTTCCTCCTCCTTTCCTTCCATTTCAGTCCCCCCCCGGGATCATGGGGCCCCTTTGGGGATGTAGTCCCCACGTCTCCAGTCCCCCCCTAGACAGTTTTTTTCGCATCTGTTACAGGACAGGAAGAAATTTGGAATGAAGTTATTCACCCCTTAGTCCTGGCAAAATGAAAAAATTAATTTTTTTTCCCCCCTCTTCAAAAGGGCCCCTCAACAAAGGGCCCAGGTGTCACGCATAAAGCGGGCCACTGGCTGACTTAAAAAGTTAAACGGGGGGGGTACTTTTTTGTTGCCTGGTTCTTTCCCAAAAAAACCCCGTTAATTTTGGGCCTTTTCTTGGTTCATACAGTCGGGCCCCAAAATGTGGGGCGGGGAAAATTTCCCAAGGGGGGAAAACCCACCCCGCCAAAATCGGGGAGTTTTGGTTTGGGGGGGAAGGCCATTCTGCCCCCTGCAACTCGAGGAGGGGTTTGGTTTTGGGTACGAAGGGGATAAAGTGCTTGCCGGTTTCCTGGCCATTTTCAGAATCTGCGGGAAGATCGGTGGAAAAAAACTTCGGGAAACCTTTTCAAAAACCAGATTGAACACTTGCGCCAGGCAGGGGCATGGACCACCCCTCCTCGGTGCAGCGCGGGACCCTTGTTCCTCCCTTTGGGTCCGTAAAACCAAAGGGTTTTCCGTTTTGCATTTGGGCGGGGGGAGAAAAAGGAAGGGGGAAAAAAACACATCGATTTCTTCCCTGCATGGCGGAGAAAGTTTCCTCCCCTTGTGTGACTTCGTTCGCCGGGGCCCAAGCCAGGTTTGTGAAACCCGGTGACCCCCCAAAGGGCCCACACATGTGGTATGATGGAGCAGTTTCTTGGGGGGAGGTGAAAATTTGTGGTGGTGGTGGAGGGGGGAGAAGGCCCCCCGGAACAATTGGGAGGAGAGCAGTTTTTTAAAAAAAAACCCCCAACGGGAGGGAGAAAGCGGCGGGTCCTCCTGGGCCCAAGTTGTTGGTGTGCCCCGGGCAGGAAGCACATTCAAAAAAGGGGGCCCCCTTTTTAAAAGGGAACCCCCCCACTGGCCCTGAACCGTGTTTCCCCCCCCCCCGGACAAAACCCCCCTGCCCCCTGCACCTTGGAACAAACCCATAAATTAAGGATGGCCACCTTCTGTTCTACATATTTATGAAAATGCTTGGGTAATGCCCTTTTTTGGGAAAAGAAATTACGGCTTAAAATCTCCATCTCCCGGATCCCCGGCACAAGCCATTAGTTTTTCGGAATGGTGCAAAAGTCCACCATTTGGAAAAAAGGGGGGGATTTCCATAACCCAAAAACTTGGGGCAGGAGCCGGTAAACTGCTGCCCTTAGGATGGTTGGACGCAACTTTTTGTCTCTTTTTCCTCGCCTCGCTGAACGAATGCTGGCAGCATGAGTAGCGGGAGCAGGGTGCATCTTTGGGCCGGGAGTTTTATGTCAAAGAGAAACAGTTTCCCTTTTTGCAGGGGGTTTTGGGGGAGCCCTTTAAATGGGGTGCAATGGCGCGTGCCCCTGGGCGCTGCTGCTGCTGGGTTGCTTTCCGGGGGCCCGGGGTTTCACCACTACATTGAGCCAGTTTTTTCCCCCCGGCCACCCCGGGGTTTGGTTTACGCTGCATGTGTTGATGCAGGGCCGGGGGGTGCCCCCAAAGTTAGCTCCCTGGCCACGCTTTCAAATTTTTTGCTTACAGATTCTACATATCCCCATATTCGGCTCCTCCCGGGGTTTTTAGCAAAGAAACTGCCCCCCCGGGTATCCCGGGTTTTACCGCCCCAAAGCTCCGCACTGAGTGGGCAATTCCGCCGCTTTCCTCGCTGAGGCCCTGTGCCGCTCTTTGTTGGCCTGCGAAGCGGGTTTTTTACCCCGTGGCCGCTTTGGGTTTTCCCCAAACCCCACACTGCTGCTACCTGGCTGGGCTACGGCCCAAACCCAAACCCCCTTGCTGGGCTGCGCCGCTTTTTCCCGGGCGCGCAAGCGACGCCCTCTTCTCCCGCGATGATGAAAACCTTGCCTCACCGGCTCCCAAGTGCGGTTTTGCACATCTCATATTTTATGTGTTTCATGTCACTGCTGTATCATCAACCCGGGCTTGGTATGCAGAGGCTGGGCCCCACAACATGACCTCCCCCTTTCCCCTCTCAACATTTTTTTACTTTGCCCCCTACGCAAAAAGAGGGGGGTATTGGGCCCCCTTTCTTCGCTGCCAAGTAGCTGCTGGGCTGCCCTCCTCAAATTGTTCTTTCCCCGTTATAGTGGCGCTGAGCCCGACCACATAGTAGATCTGTGGGTGAGGGGGAAACCCGGAAAGGGACAGGGTGGGGGAGGACAGGGGGGGGCCGCTGACCCGCTCCCCGGGGCCCGCCAAAATAAGGGGTTTTGTTCGGGCGGGTTCCCCCCGAAATTTTTTGGGTTTGGGGGTTGGGAAAAAGTCATCTGGGAGGAAGGGAAAGACCAAAATCAACCCAAACAAGAACCATTGGGTTGCTAGTCAAATACAGGCCGCTAGTGACAGCGGCAGTTTGGCCCCACGGTGAACCCCCGCTGCGACGTCCCCTTGCTGGGGCTGCGACCGCTACGGAATGTTTGTGCCCCTGCCCTCGCGTTTAAGAGCCTGCCACCTCTCGGTTGGGAAAAACTGTTTGTTTTAAAAAGTAAGGGGCATGGTTTTTTATGAAGTTTTTCTGTATATGATAAAACACCCTGTATTTGACGCCAAATTTAAACCCCCTTTAAAAAGCTTGGGGAACCCTTTGGGTATAAAAATTTTTTCCCAAATGGGCAGGTAAAAAATTTACTTGTTGTTTCCCTTTAAAAACCCCTGTGTATTTTACTGAAATATAAAACACAAAACAGGCTTAAATTAAAACCCTTTGGACAATTTAATTATGCTCAGAAATTTTTTTTGTGGCGGGGGGAAAAACAAAAATTTCTTTTTTTGAGTACAACAGCAAAAAAAACGCTTTAATTTAAACCCCCGGAAGGGAAATTTCGCAAAAAAAAATTTAGGCCAGAAAAATACTAGCTTTGTAGGTGTTTTCAAAATTTGGGGTTTTTAAGCCCACACAACAAAAGAAAAAATTGTAAAATTAAAACCCTTTGTTTGTTTAAAATTTTGGCTACAGGGGAAAATTTTATTTTTTTTGGGGGTTTAAAAAAAAAGGTTTCTTGCCCGTCACAACAGCAGCAGAACAAGCTTTTTTAACCCCCGGATGTAAATTGCACAAAAGATTTTTAGCAGCCCGGGAAAATACTTTCTTTGTAGCGGTTTTTACAATTTTCGTGTTTTTACGCTACCCCAAAAAAGAGAAAAAATTGTAATTAACCTACGTTTTTGAAAATTTTGCTACAGGAAAATTTTTATTTTTTGGCGGTTGGAAAAAAACGGTTTTTGGGTCCAAAGCGCAGAACAACGCTTAATTAACCCCTGGATGTAAATTTCGCAAAAGGAAAATTTTAGGGGCAGGAAAATATTTGCTTTTAGCATGTTACAATTGCGTTTTTTTTTCTACGTACACAAAAAAAGGAAAAAAATTTTTAATTAAACCCCCCCGTTTGTGAATTATTTCTCAGGAAAAAAATTTTAAATTTTTTTTGGGGGTGAAAAAAAAACGGTTTTATTTTTTTTCCCCCAGCAAAAACAAAAGGGTTAATTAACCCTGGATGTTAAAATTTCGCAAAAGGAATTTGGGCCCGCAGGAAAAATAAATAGGTTTTGTAGCGTGTTTCAATTGTGTGTTTTCTACGCTACAAAAAAAGAGAAAAAAAAAATAAATTTAAAACCCTTTGTTTGGAAATTTTGCTACAGGAAAAATTTTTTTTTTGGCGGTGAAAAAAGGGGGGGTTTTTTGGGGTCAAACAGAGCAAGGGGAGAACAAGCTTAAATTTTTCCCCCGGATGTAAAAATTTCGCAAAATAATTGAGCAGCCGGAAACCCGCTAGCTTTGTGCGTGTTACAATTGCGTGTTTTTTACACTACACAACAAGAAAAAAAAATTGTAATTAAAACCCTTCCCCCTTTTGGGGAAAAATGCTACAGGAAAAATTTATTTTTTGTCTGTGAAAAAGACGGTCTATTTTTTGTCACCAGCACAAAAAAAAAGCTTAATTAACCCGGGTGTAAATTGCGCAAAAAAATTAAGCAGCAGGAAACTACTAGCTTTGTGCATGTTTTCAATTGGGTGTTTTTTTACACTACACAAAAAGAGAAAAAATTTTAATTAACCTTCGTTTTTGAATTATGCTTTCAGGAAAATTTTTTTTTGGCGGTAAAAGACGGGGTTTCTTGGAGTCACAAAAAAGCGGAGAAAATGGGTTTAAATTTAAACCCCCGGATGTTTAAAATTTCCAAAAGGGAAATTTAGAGCCAAAAAATTTTAAAAAATGGTATTTGTATTATAAAAAGCTTTTTTTTTTAAATGAATACAACCGGGGAAATGGGCTTAGATTTCCCCTTTTGGGTATTCAATTTTGGGTGTTTAGCAGATAGCATTAAAATTTATATGCACTGGACTTCAGATCCAAAAACCCCCAAAAAAAACAGAAATAGAAATTAAAAGAAGCATTTTCTGAGGGCAAGCTGGACCCCCACAAAAATCTCGGTATAAAAAATCAAATTCTTCAGTAACAAACAGCCGCGGGAGCACCTTCCTGATCAGGACAGTGAGGCCCGGTTTTTGAGTCCCCGGGGTCGCGCCCGGAAATTTTTAGTGCGGGGGGACGTACAGAATCCCCCCGGTCTTGGGTTGGCTTTAAACTCTGGGACATGTCAAGAGGGTATGCCCTTTTTTTTTCCTCCCCGAGTGCTTTGCCCCAATTTTTTTAGCGCCCTTTGGGGCTCGCAGCCCTTTTTTTAATCAAAAACACCCCTTCGTTACCCGAAATACCCCAAAAATTCGACCCTTTTTTTCAGGGAAAACCCAAAATTTTCCTGAAAAAACTAAACGAATTCCAAATTCCCTTAGAATCTTCGCCCATCTTTTAAAAAAAGGGAAAATTTAGCTATAACATGAAAAGCATTAAAAAATACATGAAGGGGGGAAAATCACTTTTGGGGGGAAACCACCCAAAAAATTGGTTTTGGTTTTGAGGATTTTTTCTTGCCCTTTTAGGACCTTTACTGACTGTTTTTTAAAAACCCAAAAGGGTTATTTGAAAAGGGGGGCGGGGGGAAATCCACAGTTTTTCCTTTTTAAGGCTCCTGAGCTGAAAAGTGAAATGAGGATAACTATATCCCAAAAAGAGTTTTTTCCCCTAAAGAATACATAATCAGTTTTAACTTTTAAAGTACTAAAATAGAGCTGTGAAGTCTTGTTAAGATGTACAGTATAATTTTGTTTTAAATAGAAAAGAAAAAGGGGGAAAACAAAATCCCGTTTTAAAAAATAAAAAACAAAAAACTAGAAAGCCCCGGGATATCAAAACATTTCAAAGTTTGTCAAAGTAAAATTGTAATTTAATTTTTTTTTGGGGTTTGACCTTCAGGTTAAAAATTTTTATTAAAAATTTTTGTAAAAAAAATAGTGATTATACACCTTAGAATTTTTAAAAAAGGGGTTTTGGGTTTGCATGTAGGAAAAAAGTGGTAAACATTTGATATTGTTCCCCTGAAAAAAAAATTTGGGTTATTGGAAATTTAAAACCCTTTAAATTGGGGAAAAAAAGTTATGCTACTTCCCGTTCTAATCTCACTAAAAAAGGGGGTTATAAAAACCCTTTTACACGAAAGCTCATTTTTTCGTTTTTTTACGGGGAAAAAAAATTTTTGGGTTTTTGGGGGTTTTAAAGGGCCAAGACGTCTTTTTCCATCCCATTTTTTCATAACAAATTTCCCTTTGTGTTCCATTACTGTGTGAATTGACAAGGATTAAGAAATATAATAAACAATACAGACACATCAGTCCTGACAAATGCTCAACATTCATCTATTTTAGAACAAAGTTCTGAAAATGGTGAGATTGTTACAGGCTTTAATAGATGAACAGTGTAATTCATCAAAATGGATAATGCCCCAGGCATGTAAGGAGCCGTTTCGGAACTAAAATCTCTGATAAGAGAAACTGGCTAATGGACTTTGTGAAAACAACAACAACACCAATACAAGATCTGGTGAGGATTAGGCTTGATAATGTACTTTACAGTATCAATGCACTTAGACATCAGGATCTAAGCTGACACAAAAAGTACAAAAAAGTAATGCAAAAGTATAAAGGTAAGCATGAAATACATGTAAGAATGTATTATGCTTTTTATAGCATTTGACATTTATTAAAATATCAGAAGCCTCAATTAATTCATCTCTCTCCCACAAGCATACTATAACAGATTCATTGTTGGTTTCAAAAAATGATTTAGGATTTTTATTATTTTTATTTTAGAAAGTTCAAGTGAACAATGATGTGGTATAAAATATTGAGGAGTACAATGATAAATTACAAAATTTGTTGAATGTCTGAATTGATCTATACAATCAAAATTATACAGATTTTTTATAAAAAAAAAAAGGCTACTCATCTGTTAAAGGGGTTGTATCACTACATTGATTCATCTTACCTCAGTCCTGTTTTCTTGGTTTCATTTTGAATTTATGGGCGTGTTTGCTGGATTCTACTAAGCTGCAGTAGAACCAGGTCTGTAGCTATAGCAACCAGTGCTGGCAGTCTGTCAGGAGAGATTGAACAGGTCTGTAGCTATAGTGACCTGAGGACTGATGCAGCCCCTACCAAGAGGGGATATCTAGGAATAGGAAGGAAAACTGTTAATGGACATATATTTCAAAATGATTTGACTTTGCAAGATCTTTAACATAAAAAGCAATCCTTTTAGCGAGACAACCCCTTTAAAGTTTTGGACTCTCCAGTGTTGAGGTTTTTGACATCCTAGCAGTTTTTTTGGAAGCAATGATATGCCGTACACCCATGTGACCACTGCAGGCAACACCTGGGCTTATGGGTGATGCTCCCATGTATGACACACAACTATAAATGTCAGTGTTCAGCCGCAGGGATCGTGTGGGAGAACATGATTTCAACACTACAGGAAAACTGAACAAAGTCCGTCTGGGACTACTGCAGCACTGGATACATAATAGATGAGTAAATAATATATTTATTTTCCTATTTCTTAGATAACAAATGATGAGTAAACTTTATTTTAGTTTACTGTTTAACACCAACTGCATTCATCATTTATTTTAAAAAATTTTTTGAAAAACCCTAAAAAATAGGGTGACCCTGTATGAAAAATTTAAAAAAAAGGGCTTTTTTTGGGTTTCCAACGAAAAAAAATCACTGCCCCCCCCATTTTTATTTCATATTTTTGTATTGAAAACATAAAAAGGGGGGCTTTTGATTGGTTGCTATGTGCAACAAAAATTTAATTTTTGAAGTAGACAGTAGACGTTTTATTTCATTGGGGTATTTTTTTATTCATTTTTTAATTTTTTAGGAAAATTTTTGTTTATAACAGAAAAAAACTTAAAACAATTTTTTTTCCAAGGCCCCAGTTTGGGGAGGCCCTTTTAGAAAAAAAAAAGGGTCTTCAATTTTTTTTTTTTTTTCCAAAACACCCTTTCCCATTAAGCTGGAAAGGTTTTTCTTGTTAAATTCATGAATTTTTCCCAAAAAAAAAAACCCCAAAAAATTTTGGGGAAGGGCCCTTTTTTTACTTACCGTAAACCCCCAAAAATAACGGGGGAAAAAACCAAAATACACTAAAACCCAACCAAAAACATGTTTTAAAAAAATAGTGTTTTAGGATTATTAAACGACAATGTTTTAAATCCCGGGACAGTTTTTTTTGGTGATCGGGGTTTTTTAGGATCGGGGTTTAAATTTTGGTTTTAAAAACTGTGCATCATTTTTTGATTTACCCCTTTTTCGGGGCTTCCTGTAATTTTGGTTTGGCCCGCAAATTGTTTTTTGAATAGGCAGGGGTGAGGGGGGTATCGTGCGACAACAGGGCTGGGGTGTGTTTGGTTGCGATTGGCTGGAAATAAAAAACAAAACCTCGTTTTACATTGAAAAAGCGTTTCCTGTTCAGCTCCCGTCTCTCCCAGGTTCAGGCAAAAGGACGTTTCGCCTGTTGTGTCCAAAAAAGTCAGCGAAAATTATTTAATTTTTTCAAAGGAAACCTTACTTTTTGCTGTGTTCCTTACCCTTTAGTTAGTTTTGGATTTGGAAAATTTTATATTGTTAGGTTTGAGAATTTTAAAAGGGGCATCTAAAATGCTGTAAAGTCCGGGGGGGTTGCAGAGGGGGGGGGGCCCCGCCGGGGAAAAAAAGACCCAAAATCTATAAAGATTTCTGGATTAAAATTCACCAGACCTTAGTTGTAGAAAATTTTCAATTGCTTTTTTATTTAACCTTTTTTTTTTTTTTTTTATTGAAATATTTCCTGGATTTTTTGGGAGCCTGTTTTTTAGGATTTCACAAATTTTTTTTTGTAACGCAGGTCTCTTTGTTAGGTGCAAACTCCACTTTATTTTCGTATACATTTCCAAGGGTAAGTGTTCATTTTTTAATTTTTTCCCATTCCCCCTTTGTTGGGGATAAACCCACCCTTTTTAAATTAAATTTTGAATTTCCCCCCAAGTCCAAAAAGGTTGATAGGGGCCAAAAATACCCCTTTTTTAATTTCCCGATTTCTTTTAAAAATAGTGGTTTTTTTTCCCTTTTGGGGGCACTACAGCTTTGTTCATTGAGGGGACCTTGCAATTAAAAAGTGAATTTCGGGAATTTTTTTTTTTAAAACCAAGGGTTTAAATTTATAGGTGCCAAAAAAATAAAACCCCCTTTTATTAAACCGGGAAAAAAAAAATTACAGTACGTGTTTTTTGACTTTTTGGTTTCAAATACAGCTTTGTTTCCCTTGGGGGAACCTGCCCTTTAAATGTGGGAAATTTCTGCAATTTTTTTTTGTCACCCCAGGTGAATTGATAGGTGCAAAAAAAAAAATACCCATTTTAATTTTTTCCCCAAAAACAATTTTTGATACGTGTTTTTTGCCCCTTTTGCCCAGTTAGTTTGTTGATTGAGCCACCCTTGAGTTAAAATTTTAATCAAGCAATTGGTTTTATTTTCCAACCCGGTAAAAATTTATTTGGTATCAAAAAAAAAATACCTTTTATTTTCCCCAAATTAAAATTTCGATTCGTGTTTTTTGCACCTTTTTGCCCAGTCCAGTTTTTTTTGGATTTTGGGGCCCCCCTTGCCCCGGGGTTTAAAATTTTAAACCGCAATTGTGTAAAGGGCCCAGGTGAAATTTATTGGTGCCAAAAAATACCTTTTATTTTTCCAAAATTTAAATTTCAGAAAACCCTGTTTTTTTGACTTTTGGGGCATACCAAACTTTGTTCATTGGGGCACCTTGCACTTTTAAATTTTGAATACTGCAATTTTTTAGTCAAACAGGTGAATTGATAGGTGCCAAAAAAAAACCTTTTTTTTATACCGAAAACATTAAGTTTGTGTTTTTTGGGCTTTTTGGGGGGGCCTTTCAGCTTTGTTCATTGAGGAAAACCCTTTCATTAAATTGTGAATTTCTGCAATTTTTTAGGTTTACCACAGGGAATTGATAGGGGCCCCCAAAAAAAACCCCTTTTTTTTAAACAAAAATACATTTAGGGTACGTGTTTTTTACTTTTTGGGGCAGGGGCCGCTTTTTTTGGGCCCTTGGGTAGATCCCACTTTGCCCCGTTATATTTGAATTTCCCGCAATTTTGTTTTTTATTTGAGGGGATTTGGAATAGCTGTGATTTGCCCTCTTTTAAAAAAGAGGCTTTCCCAAAAAATTTCCCCTTTCCCTTTTCAAAAATTTTTATTTTTCTGAAAAAAGGAGGGAAAAAACAGGGGGTAAAAGGGGGCCCCAAAAAAGGGGGGGAGGGCATGGAGGTAGGGTTCGAGAGAAAAGGGGCCCCTTCCAGTGCTGGCGAAAAACCCCCGCATGCCCGCCCGGGTCTTTAGTTGTTGGACCGTAAAGGCCCCGTCTTTACTGGGTTTAGGGCCTGTGAATTTTCGTATAAAGAACGGGGTCGGCCCCAAACTGTCCTTCAGTTTGGTTTAAAAGCACCTGCATTTAAACGTCTTTCCTCCTCGTTTCCCCCCCAGTCACCGGGGCCCCAAATGTCGTCATCGCTTCAAACCCGTTCCCGTCCAAAAATGAAGCGCCCAAAATGTCAAATTGGTTTTAACCCAAAAAACCCGTGGGTAATCCATTTTGGGAAAACCCCCTTTGTTTAAAAAAATGGGGTTGGGGGGGCAGGGAAGGGGATGTTAAAAGATCAAAAGGCCAAAGGGATGATTTTTTTTGCTCTGACGCCCAGTTTTGATGCCCTAGAGGAGAAGGAAACCGGTTTAAACGGCCCAAAAAAACCCCCGGGGGGTTTGGGGGAACGCCTTGCAGGGTTTCCCCCTTGCTTGTAGCCCGCAAATCCTGGATTGGGAGAATGGGCGGACGACGAAGTTTACCCGTGTTTATGATGATGGGTGACGAACATTGCCCGGGTCCCAAAGTGGTTTTTCAGCCCGAATTTGCTTGCGAGCGCTTATCAATGGACGAGGAGGGGGAAACGATGGGGTATTGGGCAGTATGGGTTCCGCCCCCAAAAAGGGGAGGGCGGTGCAGAAGTCCCCGCCACGGTAGCGCAAACCCCTTTTCCCCGTTTTCGCCGTTTAAAAAAGGGCCCGGGACCTTTTCAAGCCTGGGCCTTCTTTGGGCCAAAACCTTGATTCACCCAGCGATGGCCCTATGCCCCCTTTGCCGTTAAAAAACATAAGTAGAGGCAAGAACCTTTGGTGGTTTTAAAAACCTCACCAAAATGTCTAGTCACATTTCGCGAATGCTGGGGTTGAAATGGAGGCATAACACCTTTGGGCCAAAAAAGGGCCCGGGGCCCACGCCGGGCCTCCAACCACTGTCACACCCTCGGTTCCGCCCCCCTTCCCCCCGCCCCCACCAAAAGCGTTTTCCCAGCTGCCCCTGTTCTTTAGAGTTTATGATTTAAAGGGGTCAGCCTCCCCTTTTAGCCCCCACCGTCGCCCCCGGGAAAAACCCAACACCACCAAAAAGGACCCATTTTCCCACCCCTTTTTTCCCGCTAGTTTTATAAACCCGGCCACTGTTCAGCGGCCGTCTAGAGCCCCGCCTTCTGTCTTCCAGGTTTGGGAGGAAGAAACACTTAACCCAAAAAAAAAACCCCAAAACCAAAAACCCGGGAAAAGCGGCCCATTGCCAGGCTTTTGGGCCTTGGAATTGTTGCCCCCTTTTCCCTTGGTGGACAAAGTCATGGCCTTTCTGCCCCCCCAATTTTCCAAAATTTCCCCCCCCCAGGGCCCGGCTTTTTTTTTCCGAAAAAACCGTCCCTGCCCCCGGACAGCCAACGGGGTCATCTTAAAAATTTTAAGGCAGGTTTTCTGCAAAATTTTTCGCCGGAAATAAAATCCCTTTTGCCACCGGGCAAATGGGCTAGTAAGCCGGCCAAGGGCGCTATATTCTGTGCAGTCCCCTGGGTGAGGGTTGGTGGGTGTCCCCCGGGGGGGGACGGGGGGCTCCCAGGCTCGGCGCCGCTTCTTCCCAAAATGCAGGGAAAGGGGGGCGGGTTTTTTCCCCCAAGGCCTCTGGTGGGGATCACGTGCCCCGAGAAACCGGCCCTGTTGAAAATTTAAACTGTCTTGGGGGGACCCTCCCACCAGGTCAGGAGCTTTTGGGGGCGGGTCTCCGCAACGGACCGAGCGCTGGCCCGGGGGGCCCAAAAAACCTTGTGCCAGGCAAGGTGGTGTGCGTTTTAAAGGGGGGAAAAATTTTGGCCACCCTTAAAAAATTTGGTAGGCTGGGGAGACTCCTTGCCTGGAAAAATGTCATGAACCTTGTCGTTTCCCGAAATTTCTTTTAAAAGGGTCCCCCGGGGCTGGGGTGCCTTTTGAGGAAAGGGTCGAAGTCTTAAATTGCAATTCCGCCCCTTCGCACCCTGCCTTTGTCCCCCTGGCTGCGTTTTTTCAAAAAGGTTTAAACTCGGCCTCCCCGTCAACCGTCTCATTGTTGTCCCTCGGCCCAAAACGCTGGAATTCTCCCCCACATGCTTTCCCGCGGGTTGGGGGCAGCAGGCCAAAAGCCATTTCGCGTTCGAAGTGGGCACCCTGGCCCGAACAAGCAGCCCCCCCCCCCCCCGGGGGGGCACCCCCCCACAAGGGGGTTTTAGGGCCCTGAGAGTGGAGGCCAAAGGGGAAAGAAACTCTGCAAACCCTCCCTGCCGTTTTGAAGAAAGGGAAACCCAAAAAGGTCAGTGCGGACAATGCCCCTTGTCAAACATAAGCTTGTGGTTTATCTTTGGTTTTGGGCGATTTGTTGGACAAACTGAAACAACAAAGGGCCCCGCCGCGACGAAGGAGGAACGGAAAACAGAAAGCGGATCCCCGAAGCCCTTTTTCTCCATCAAAGGCCCGCTTTTACAAAATTTTCCCTGGTCTTCATTTTGGCAGGGTTCGGGGTCCCGAGCCCAGTGCAAAAGGGGGGTTTAGCTTCAGGGTAGCTTTTATCTCAGGAAAGTCAAAGGGGTTTAGTTTTTAAAAATGGGCCCGGGGGGGGCGGGGAGGAGGAGGAGGGGGGTTTTTCCTAGACAGATGTTACCGACGTCCCCTTTTTTTTGGGGGGGGGGGAAAAAAGGTTTGGGGCGAATTTGGGCAGAGGGGGGATGAGGGGGAAGGGGAAACAGTTTGCTTTGTGCCCCCCGAAACCCCGGGCTTGGGAAAAACAAGGCTCCCCTCTCCACAGGGGTGCTTGGAAGTCCCTTTCCTCCCCCTTTATTTCCCCATTAAAAGGCCCTCAAAATGGGAAAAACGGGTTTTTTTGGGGGGCCCCCCTCCTGGATCCCCGGGTTTAAAAAAAAAATAAAGGGTTTCCATTTTCCACCCAAACCCAAAAAAGTGAGTTAAAAAAGCAGGAAATGGGACCTTGCTGTTTTTTCAATGGAAAACATTGTTGGTCTGGTTTAAGTTCCCCCCAAAAGTTCCCGGTGGAACAAAATCAGCGGGCGTGAAAGCAAATTTGAGTTTCCCAAGTTGGCCAAAAGGGGGGCAGCAGTTTGGCAAAGGTTTGGGAGAAACCTAAAGGGTGCCTTGGCAAAACTTTTTTTACCACCTCACCATCGCATGCAATGCAGGGGGCCCCCAAACCAAAAACACAGAGATTAGTTAAGTTTATGGGGCAAGACTATTTTGGTCCCTTTTTTAAAACCGATGTTTTTGGATTTTTGTTACCCCCACCCCAATTTAAAAATTTTGGGGATCCAAAATGGCAAAATGGCCCCGAGCTGGTCGTCACGCCCTAGAAGGGTTTTTGTCTGCCCAAACAGCCCGAGTCCTTTTCTGAGCCCGACCTTCAGCACAGTGGAGGAGAATTTTTCGCCCAAAAGCATCCGGCTTTTCCAAAAGATAATGTGGGTCGTTTGACTTTTATCAAGTGAAACAGGGGATTCTTTATGATGGGTTTTGGCCCCCAAATTTCCGAGGTTCCCCCGATTAAATTGCCGGTTTCTTCACATTCCCTATTCAAACAGAAATGGTCCTCTTGAAAAACCCTTTTTTTTTAAAATGATCATTTCTTAAATGCAATTTTTATTCTCCCTTTTTTTTCCCAAAAAGTTAATTTTGCTGCTTTTGCTGTGAGGAGACTGGTTTAAAAGACCCGGGAAGGTTTCATGACAAAAAACCCTAAATTTCCCTTTTTTCAAATTTTTTTTAAGGGAAATTTTGCATTTTCAATGGTTTTTTAGGGCATGTTGCTGTGAGATTCAGCTATAATTATGGTTTTCCCTTTTGGGAAAAGAAATGTGGGGTTTTAAGTGGGATTTTTTCCCTCACAATTTTTTAAAAGTGGCTGAGAAAGTCATATTTTTAATTTTTTGGGGTATGTAGCTGTGAGTTACCCGCAATTTTTCATGGCCTTTGGAACAGGAAAAGTGGCGTTTTTTGTGGATTTCTCCCCCCCAATTTTTAAAAAATGGCTGGAAGTCATATTTTTAATTTTTTGGGGTTTAGGTTTTGTGAGGTTTAAAATTAATCTTTGGTTTCCCTTTTGGGAAAAGAAATTTTGGCTTCCCAAGTGGCATTTTCCTTCCCCAAATTTTTTAAAAAAGTGGAATTTAGAAGTTTATTTTTATAATTTTTTTTTGGGAAAGCGGTTTGAAATGCAGCAATACTCGGTTCCCATTTTTAAAAAATGTTGTTTCTAAAATTGGGAAAATTTTTTCTTTCACAAAATTTTTTTAAAAATGGCTTAATGCGGGCATGTATTGAATTTTTGGGGGCATTTTTCTGGGGACTTTCAGCTATACTACAGGTCCTATTCTTAAAAAATGTTGTTTTAAAAGACTTTGTTCTTCCAATTGACCAAAGTGGTTTTAAGGGGCATGCTTTTTAATTTTTTTGGGGGCTTTTGACTTTTGGGCATGCAAGCCCTTTTTTAAAAGGGCCTATTATAAAAAAAAAAATGTTTTTTTCTAACAATTTCATTTGTTCCTTTTAAATTGTCCAAAGTGGTCATGGGTCATGTTTTTGAATTTTTGGGGGCTTTTGCTGTGAACTTGCAGCTATTTTAAAAGGTCCCCTTTTTTTTTAAAAAATGTTGTTTCTTTAAAAGACATTTGTTTTCACAATTGTCAAGAGTGGCTCAAGGGGGGTTTTGGGCCTTTCAGAAAAAAGGAATAGGTAGGAAAAATGTTAATGGAAAAATTTTTTTCCCCAAAAAATTTACTTGTTTTTGCAAGGGTCTTTAAAAATAGCTTTAATTCCTGTATTGAGACAAAACCCCTTTAATATAATTAAAAAAAAGAGAAACAAAGGCTTGGGTTTGGGGTTTAAACCCATTTTTAAAAATGTTTTTTTTCTAGAATTAAAAATCTAAAAAACTTGCATGTACAAAATTTGCTGTTAAAAAATTCCCCCTTTAATTGTACAAGGGGGGTACCCGGAAAAAATTGACCCGATGTAGGTTATTCCCGAGGAAAATGGGTATGGAGATGGCAGAGAACAAAAAAACAGAGACCATTTCCCTCCAGAAAGTTGAGTTTAAAATGAGAAAAAAAAATGCCAAAAAAAGGGCACCTTTGGGTTTTAAAAGGAGCGGTTTTTCCCCCGTATTTTCCAAAATGGGAAACTCAATTTGGGCTGGGGACTCTTTTGGTGGGGCAAGCGCTACCCAGGTCTTCACTGTGTACTTAGGAAAAGGGTGGAGTTCTTTACACTTCCCGCTTCGCCCTCTCTTCAGCACGGCAGTTTTCCCTTGCTGCGTCCAAAAAGGGGATTTTAACCCGCGTTTTTAATAGGGCGGAAGCCAGCCTAGGGGTCTAACCGCACCCACGGGAAAATCCCCCGGGCCCGGGTCATGCTTTTGGCAAAAGGGGACAGGGGATAGTCAAAATTTAAATTCAATTTAAAAATGGGTTTGGGTTTAAAAAACTCCTTTTTCCCCGGGCCTTTTTTTTTCTGGGGGTTCAAATAAAATTTATGGTTTAAATAAAAATTTCCTTCTGGCACTTTTTTTAAATTTTGGGTGTGGATGCGGTTTAAGGGTTTTTGCCTGTGGTTTCAAAACAGGGATAGTGAATGGTGTGTGACTTTTTTCTGTGGCTTTTATAGCCTAAGTGTGTTGCCTAAGATGTAGCACGTATCCATTTGACTGTTGTAGATGTTAATTCCAGCTTCTCCAGCCCTGTTTGGGTGTAAGAATGAAGGTGTTGTTGCTCTCCCATAGACTTTAATGGTCATCGCTCATAATCGTCTGCTCACTATCGAAAAACCTTATCGATGGTGGCCGACTATCGACTATCGCCCGATGTCGATAGCCAACGTAATCGCTCAACACTAATTAAAACTTAACATTTAATAAAGATAGTAAAAATGGGAAACGCTACAAAAAACAACATAATAAAGGTCCTCTGTAGTGAAGGGTATAACAGAAGAGAGGGCAAAAAGAATCACATTCTACCACCCTACAAAGAATTATAATACCCTTCCTTATAACACAGGGAAATCGCCCCGAAAAGGGTGTTCCTGTCAGGAACCTTACCCTAAAATAAAGTCACCCTTACACTAACATACTCAACGTCATGAATTATTGGACACACTTTCTATGGGATGAGTAGAAAGGACCTAAAACCTAGCTTTAAAATGTGGAAAACAGTTTCCTGTACAGCCGAGAGAACAGCATGTGCAGTGTTTGTAACGGACGCCCCTGCGACCACTGTCCCGGGCCGCAGGCGCGTCCGTGCCCCCGCTCCCAGCGGAGCCCCGTCCCGCACGTCGGGTTCGGGGTCCGCCCGTGTCGCAGCCCCTGCCGCGTCACTTACCAGCCACGCTCCTGCTCTGTCGGCTCTCAGCTCCGGCGTGTAGTCCGCCCCTTAGGGCGTGCCCGGCCGGCTTTTTGAGATTTAAAGGGGCAGTGCACCGGAATTTTGGGTTTTTGCCGGGCACTGCTCCTATTTAAGTCCGGCCTCTTCCTGCCCGGCCCCCTTTCCGGATCCTTGGTGTATATTCCATGGTGATAAATGTTCCAGAGCGTTCCTGTCTTGCCTTCCGTGTACGACTCCTTTCTTACGTTTACCGTCTACGACCTTGCCGCCTGCCCGACCTCCGGCTTGTCTACCGTCTACGAACCAGAGCCGCCTGTCCTGTCCTCCCTGCCTGTCCACGACCACGAGCCTGCCCGCGTTCCCGTACTTGCACCCTGACCGCCACTGCAGGCAAGCCCCGCCAGTGGTAGTGACCTGGTGGACTCCCGCCGCAGCAAGACCATCCCGCTTTGCGGCGGGCTCTGGTGAATACCGGGACCCACTTAGACTCCCTGGTGTGGGCTTACGGCATCGCCTTCGGTGGTCCAGAGGATCAACCACCAGACGGTAACAGTGTGATATTTACTTTATGTTTCGTGGACCCATCAGAGGATATTATTTGAGGACCCACCATTAGTCAGGACATGGATGTGTCTATTCATGAGCACTTTCTGTAAGTCCATCAAGTAATCATTGCACATGCAGGTTTTAATAGAATATCTGCTTACTGGTTCTAGAGAAAGCTGCAATTAGGGTTCTGTTCTGCCATGCATTTAGGGCCTTGATATACTAGGGGTACATTATTCTTTTATAGAAATTGCCCACATTCTTGTACAGTGTCGAGCCAGCCTAACCCAGAACGTGTGATTTTTATATGAACATGTTCTTAAACAATGGTGCTTTCCAATTACAGATTTACTGCATGTTCATATCTTCATTTGTAAAAATATCGGGAAAATAGTCTAGCCTTCTCCTGAATCTTAACATATGAATTTGCTGGATATCTGCAAATTAGAGTAAGGGATTTAAATATTCAGCACTATCACAGCCACTTTCGTTAGTTTAGGTACTTATCTTCCTACATAAGGGGAATTCTACAAACCCCAGGCTTTTTAAAGGTTTTACATTTCACTACTGGAAGCTGCTATTAGCAGCTATTTCAGTGATTTTATTACAAAATCAATAATCTAAAGTGGAAGCCAATCATGGTGGGAATATATTCATTTCTTTTCATTTCACCACATACAACTTAATGAAAAGAAATACATTAATAATTTTGTATTTAATTTAAACATAAGTTTATTGTGACTGATCAGGAACCATTTTATAAGGTTTGGCATATAAATTAGGGTACCACGTGAACTACCACATGGGCACATTAAGAGTAATCATCCATTACAAATGGTCATTGACCCCTTATCATCTACTATAGCCATGATGTATTCAGGTTAAGGATAATAAATCCAATTTAAAATGGCTATAGGCTTTAAAACCAGGAGTGATATAGTTTATTAATGCACTGTGGGCTTTCCTGGTAATAGGTCCTCAATCAGTACCCGAATGCCTGGATATTCATCCTCTGATTTTGGCCCTAAATTCAAGTGAATTGTCATTAAAGAGTCTCTTGAAAAACCTCTGTCTCTATGTCCTTATATGGCCAAATAGACTTTATTGAGTGGTCCCCCCAAGAGTCTGACAGTAAGAACAAGTTCCTCTTTTTGTCACAATGTGTTGGAATGGTCACCATGTCATATTACAGTAATCCTGAGGAGCCTCTAGGAGCGTTACTCATTTATTATAGCTAATGAAATTTAATTTAGTGAGACAATTGTCCATTTTGATAAACCCCTTTATTTAAATTATTTAAAGATAAAAAACTAATAGAAGATTGAAACGATGCAAAAAAATGGATTCCCAAAAAATATTATACAGATATGAAGTGTGGATGCTCTTGGCCTCGGACAAAAAACTATAACTAAGCAATATTTGACAATGACTTTATATCAGCCTGAAACAACTAATCACATAGTTTATTAAAATGAATGTACTTTACGGAATAAATGTATTACTATAACTTGAACTAGTATCATTACACTATATGAGCTTGAAGATGTCATGACACCAGTGCATTATCTTCTTTTAATTCCTAGAAATTTCTTTGGAATGTTGTGGCTTTAAAGCCTGTATAACATGCTATTATTAGATTTACGTCACAATTTTGCATTCTGTTGAAGAATCTTGATTTCTTTCATCTTTAGAGGAAAAAAAAATCCTTTTTTGAAGGAAACAAAATAGAATTTTAAAGAACAGAATTTTGTTTTGATGGATATATCATACCAGTTTGCTTCTGTTTGTATCTCATTTAAAAGTGACTACATTTGATTTATACAACTCTATGGCTGTGTCACAGTATATCTTGGAATACCTTTTTTTCAGTATTCCAGTGACCTATATCCAGAATGTGAATGGAGCCCAATAAAAGAAATATTTCAACTGGACAGCCAGTTTTGGAGTGACTAGGGGATAAGTGCCTGGTTGCCATTTCCCCTATTTCCCTGTCATTTTCCTAGATGTACCACAGAGAACAAATGTACAGTGTATTCCAAGCAAATACCTGCCAATCTCTTTACCATTGCATACCAAATCTGCCCTATGAAAAAAATGCTCATCAGACAATTTGTCATATTGCAAAAAAATTGCATTTTCTCTCAGAAAAGCAAATACGATCAGGCAATCTGTACCTGCTGCTAGTGACCGTTATGCTACAGGAAAGATTATGAAATTTAGGGTAGGTCCACATGGCATAGTTTCTTGTTTGGAATTTCAGATGATATGCGGATTTGGAAACTGTCTGAAAACTAACAAGAAACCATCTCCATAGACTTTAATAGAAAATCCATTTAATAGTCTACACTGAACGGATTTTCAGTCAAATAGAATTTCAATCGCCTGCGTTTCAAAAAACTTAGAGCATGCACAATCTTTTTCGGCAGAAGGTGTGCAATTGAATAGTTATGGGGGACAGGTGAATCCTCAACTGTGACGCTACAACACAGATGTCTTCTCATTTGTTTGTACGTTTGTAATTTGGAAAACCTGCTGGATCTTTTGCCGTGCCTGGACAAGTGCAAAGTTGTATATTTATACCGGTAGGCCGCTGGTACATCCGAGCAGGATCACGTTTGGAGCCGGGTGTTCAGAACTTCGCATATACATTTTACCTCCTGAGGGGTGAGTGCTACCAAGAGTTTTTTTGATTAATGCTAAGAAAAAACTGTGGACAGGGCCATCCTCCAAAACTATGCAAAAGACGATAAATTACCATCCGGATTCTTAAACAGAATCCGACCGGCATTTTACATATGCTGTGTGCAGGTACCCTATATGATATTTCATGAGCACCACCATAGTAATCACTTGGTGAACTGTTTTAGACATTGTATCACATTTGACAGTGATTTTATCCTCTTTTGTCCATGTAGAATCCTCACAAGTCACATGTTCTACATTTCTTAAGCTATCACTGCACAATTAAACTTTAAATAATAGGTTATTTCTACATTTTAAAGCACATAACTTGCTATTAAGATGACAATCTAATCACATAGAGCTCATTAGCATGTTTGTTTCTATTTAATTCAGCTTGAAAATGACCAACAGAGTCTAATAAACAAGTGAGCCATTCAGTTTATGTAAGGCTGATCTTCTCCGTCCTTGAGAAATAAGTTAAATTGCCAAAATTAAGCTAAAGCATCAGGTTATATTTACACACGGTGCTTTGTGTGTGGCAGATAACTGCATAGCAGGAGAGCCAAAGAAAACCTTTTATGGAATATTGCCACAGATTTTCATCCATTGTAAAGAAAAGGGTAAAAACTGCAGCCAAATTAACAAAGAAATCAGCTATATGTTACTGTACATGTAGATTTCACTGTGGATTCGGGTCTGATTTATAGGCTAGTTCCACAGCAGATTTTCTTCTACCATGTATTTATGTCATTCAAAGACCTTACTATTCTCTTCAATTAAGTAGTGTCTGGCTGATGTCACACATAGGGGGACATGTATGATCGGAATTTTCGCTTGTTTTCTGGCTTATAATGCGCCCCTCTGTGCCGGCTCCGCTGTCGGACGCACCTCCCCTATGTGTTAGACGCATTAGGCGCAAGGTTCGCCACTTTCTAATGCGCCTAACATGAAGGGGCGTACTGTTTGCGTTCTGGGGCAGGACGCACCACATTCGAAAACTTCGACGCATGAATGAATGTGGGTCGGCAAAGTAAGGCGCATTACAGCTCCGACAGGCAGACCTATTTCAATGTGGTCTGTCTGCCGGAGGTGTCGAAGTTTTCCCCGCATTTATGAGTGTACTTCGGCGACGACATACATCAGGCGCAGGTTTTAAGGAAAAAAAAATGAAAACAGGCACTTTGACGCACTGATACATGTCCCCCATAGTGTTGTTGAGAAACAAGGTTTATTTCTATTGGTGTTTTTTATGTGGACCAATCTTAGCTTTAATTCAATAGGGTGATACACAATGCACTACATCTATTGATTTTTTCTTTAGGATTTTTTTTTCAAATTCTCAGAAAAGTAGGATTCAGCACCGAAAAAATCCAAAATTTATTGATATTCCATTAAAAAAATGTGAAACAGGCAATCTACTGACACGATTTGGGTTTATACAGCCCTTAATCTTAGTGCTAAGATTAAGGGTTGTATAAACCAAAATATGTCAGTGTGTTGTCTGTTGCACCTTTATTTTTAATGTATTATTAATACATTTTGGATTTTATCAGTGCCGGATGCTGCTTTTCTGAGAATTTTTTGTATAACCACAAGTGGTCTTCTGGAATTCCTGTGCACCCTCGCAGTTAATCCCCGGCAGATAGGACTAGGTGAGCTGACTGAATTTTGTTTAATTGCGTCATTAAAAAATCATATGTGTAAATGTTTTTCTGTTTTTCTTATGTCATTTTTCACATTACAAATCATTTGATTCAAAGAGAAACTGTTAAATTGCATGATCTATTAATCCAAGAGTAATGAGAGAAAAAAAATAGACAAAATGGCATAAAAAGTGTTAGCATAGTGGGCTTCATTTATCAAAACTGACTAACTGCCTATTTTTTTCCCATAGCAACCAATGCGAGCTCAGCTTTTATTTTTCCAGAGCAGTTTAACCCTTTAATGACTGACCACTGTCTTTTGATGTCCCTGCAGACATTGGGGTTTGTGCCGCAGCAGTGTTGAAAAGAGAGCTGTATCTCACAGCCCTGTTCCCAGCGCAGCCTCTGCAAGTGCGGGGACGGGGGGAAACCTCCGCCCCCCTTTTTGTTTAAACCCCTTTTATTCCCAAAGGGTTTCGTGCCCACAACGTAATAAAAGGGGTTTTTCCCCCTGCTCTTTGGGTGATGGGGACCCCCGGTTACATAACAGTGCCCGTAAATAACTGAAACATTTCACCCCGGGACCTGGGGAAAGCCCCAGAGCTGCCTGTTTTAAGGGTATTTTCACCCCGCATACAGGGGTTTGCGTCCCTGAAACCCCCAAAAGTCCCCCCGGGTTTTTTTGGGAAGTACGCACTTTAATCAGCACATACCCAAAAGAACGGGGGGGGCGGGGCCCCATTCACATCAAATTACAGGGGCCCACATAAGCCCGTGAAGAAGTGACCTAACACTTCCTCCCCACTTTACAATAAAATCTTTTGGGTATGCCAGGGGGAGATGACTTTAATTAATACTCTCTATAAAGGGGTTTTTTTTTTTTTAAGAAATTCCCAAAAAAAGGGGCACACTTTTCCCGGGTTAAAGTCAAAAAACAGCGAAATGCCCCAACCGCAATTACGCTTTTGTGAACATACCTAAGAAGTCAGCAGTCGGGGCAGACTGTGTGCGCCCGGGTTTGCTCCCTTTTTAGGGGTTTGGGGCGAATCGATTCTAACAAAAGGGTGGAATTCGTTTTAGAATTTCGGAAAACTTGGGTTTTTGGGAAACAAAGGGTCGAAGTTTTGGGGTATTTTCGGTGGAACGAAGTGAGCTTTTGGATTGAAAAAAAATGCTGCGGCAAAATGGCCAAAACATGGGGCAAAGCACTCTGGGAGGAAGAAAGGGCATAGCCTGCATGAAAATTGCAGAGGTGAACCCAAATTTCAAAAGCCCCGGGGGGATTCTGTGACTTTCACCGCACTTTAAAAAAGTCCGGGCGCGACGCCGGGGAATTTCCCCAACCCAAACCTCCTTGGTGGTATCAGGGGGGAAAAGGCTGCCGCGGCTGATAGCTTTTAACGGGAAGAATTATTTTTTTTTTACAGCAAAATTTTTTGTGGGGGGTCCCCCAATTTTTGTCTCAAAAACCCCTTTTTCTTTATAAGGGTTCAAAATTTAAAAATTTTTTGGGAAAAAGGAAATCTGAAATCCAGTGTGTTTTCCCACTGAAAGTTTGAAATATAAATTCAATATCAAAGGGGGGAAAACAAAGCCAGTTCCTTTTTGGGGAAACCCTTTTTAAAAGAAACAGCGTTTTTTACAATACAAAAAACCACTTCTTTTTTTGGGCTGCCAATTCTATTGCGCAATTTACTTTCCGGGTTTTTTAAATTTAACTTTTTTTTTGCTGTGTGCTGACCCCAAAAAACCCGTCTTTTTTTCAACCCCAAAATTTTATATAAAATTTTTTCCTTTGAAGCCCTTAATTCAAAGAAAAAGGGTTTAAATTAAAATTTGAAAATTCTTTTTGGTTTTTGGGGCGTAAAAACACGAAAATTGGGAAACCCACGCTAAAAACATTTATTTGTGGGGCTCAATTCTTTGGGGGCAAATTTACATCCAGGGGTTTAAATTTAAAACCCTTTGGGGTTTTGGGCGGGTTTTGGGCTAAACCCCAAAAAAAAACCCGTTTTTTTAAAAACCCAAAAATATAAAAAAATTTTTTTCCTTTTCCCCCAAAAATTTAACAAAGGAAAAAGGTTAATTACAATTTTAATTTTCTTTTTGTGGGGGCTAGAAAACCCCGAAATTTTGTAACACGCTAAAAATCTACTAGTTTTTGCGGGCTAAATTTCCCCCTTTTCCCCCGGGCAAATTAAACATCCGGGGGGTTAATTAAGCTTTTTTTGGGGCCGGGGTTTGTGTTTGCCCCCCCAAAAAACCGCCCTTTTTTCCAACCCAAAAATTAAAATAAATTTCCTGTAGGCCAAATTTTCAAAAGAAAAAGGTTTAAAATTAAAAACTGTATCTCTTTTGTGTGGGAAAAAACCCGGGGGGCAATTGTAACACCTACAAAGCTACTAGTTTGTGGGGCCCAAAAATTCTTTGGCGCAATTTAAATCCGGGGGTTAAATTTTAAGTTTTTTGTTTTCTGGGTGCTGACCCCAAAAAACCCGGCCCTTTTTCAACGCCAAAAAAATATAAATTTTTCCTGACCTAATTCCATGTCCAAAAGGTTTTAAAATTAACCCTTTTTTTGGTTTTTACATTTAGTAAAACACAAAATTGTTTTTTAAAACACTAAAAGAAAAATTTTTCCTGGCCAAATTTGTGGGGGCGCAATTTAAAAACCAGGGTTCCCCAACCTTGTTTACGGGTTTCATTTGGAGTCAAAAACAGGGTGAAAATTTTTTCATATACAGATATAATCATCAAAAAAATGTCTGTACTTTTAGAACAAACAGAAAGTCAAAACAAAAGAGGGGGCAGGCTCCTGCACCTGCGAGTGGCAGAGGCAAAAAACCCTTTTTCCGGAACGGGCCCAGGTCGCAGAAACAGCAAGGGGACGTGGGAAAACAGGGGTCAATTTGGGGGAGGCCAAAAACCTGCCGTCATCAGGGGCCTGTGTTGTACAGCAACCCAAGGTTTCTTGATTTTTGACTAGGTCACCCTTTCCTTCTCCCCAAAATGACATCTGACAACCCCCACCAAAGAGTCGGGGGGAACCCTTTCCAACACAGCCATTATTTTGGGCCCATGGCCCGGGGGGGGGTTTCAGGGGCCCCCCCCTGTCCTCAATCTGCCTTTTGGCCCCATCCTTTTCCCTCACCCCCGAAAACTACAAATTTTTGTCTGGGCTCAGCGCCACTTTTTAAAAACGGGGTTTAACAATTTGAGGGGGGAAAGTCAGCACTATTTTGGCACGAAGAAATGGGGCCATTTTCGCTTTTTTCTTGCAGTAGGCGGCAAAGAAAAAATTGTGGAGAGGGGGCATGGGAGGTCATGTTTGTGAGAGGTCACCTGGGGCATACCAAGCCCGGGTGATGAGGACAGCAAAAACGATGAAACACAAATAGAGGTAAATTTAGCCACCGCAACGGGGAGCCGGGTGGGGGCAAGGGCTTCCCACAAGGGTCGGGAGAAGAGGGCGTCAGCTTGGGGTTTTCTGGCAGCACGCGGGGCCACAAGTGGGTCTTTTGGCCGTGAGTCAGCGGGAAAACAGCAGTGTAGGTGGGGAGCCAAGCGGCCACGGGTAAAAAAACCCGCTTCACAGGTCCAAAAAGTGGGCAGCACAGGGGCTCACAAGGCACGGCGGGCAAAAATTTTCACTCAGTGCGGGGGCGTTGGGCGGTAAAATCCGATACTCGGGGGGGGTGTGGCTTTTCCTTGCTAAAAAACCCCGGGGGAGCCGAAATGGGATATGAAAGAATCTTGGGCAGAAATTTAAAGCGTCCAGGGAGCAAAACTTTGGGCCCCAAAAAAAAACGGCCCTGCGCCCAACAAAATGCAGTTTCCCACCAACGGGGGCCCTTTTGGGAAAGAAACTGGCTCGGATGTGGGGTTTCCATCCGGGCCGCTGCAGAAACAGCACAGCGCAGCCCCCAATTGGCAGCATCCCCTTTGGGAAAAGCCAGCCCAAGGGGCTCCCCCAAACCTCTGCAAAAGGGGAGCGTTTTTCCTTTTTTGACATCATCTCCCGGTCCAGATGCTCCGCTCCCGCTACTCATGGCGCCACATCGTTTTTTGGGCGAGGAAATTACAAAGAGCAACAAAAAGCGTCCAACCTTTCCCAAAGGGAAAGCAGCTGCCCAAATGCCCTGTTCCAAAATTTTTTTGGAAATTTTGGGCAGTCCCCCCCCTTTTCCCAAAGGGGTGGACTCTGCCCCTTTCAGAAACAAAATGGCTTGTGCCAAAGCCGAAAAAGGGGAAAGTTCCAGCCGTAATTTTTTTTCCAAAAAAGGCAAAACCAGCATTTCATAAAAATGTATAACAGAAGGAGGGTCAGCCCCCTTGACTTATCGGTTTTTTTCCAAAGGGTGCACGGCAGACCGGAAAACCCGGAGCTTTTAACTTTTGGAAAGGGCCTTTAAAAAAGGCCCCTTTTACGCCCCCCCTGGGAAATGTTTTTCCCACCCCAAAGGGCACACCAACAACATGGACAGGAACGCCGCTTTCTCCTCCACTTGTAAAACCCCACTGGCCCCTGCGCCAATTTCCCCCTTTCCCGGGGCCTCCCCCACCACCCCAAATTTTTAAAGGCCCCACAATATTTTGGCTCCATCATACCACAGGGTTTTAGGGCACAGGGTGTCACGCATTTCAACACCGGGGTTTTAGCCTGGGCGAACGAAAAAGGTCACAAAAAGGGGGGGGAACTGCTCCGCGCTTTGCAGCAAAAAACCCCGATGGGGGGTTTTCCTCCGTCCAACTGCAAATCGGAACCATGGGTTATGGCCCAATGGGGAGGAACATTTTTTTCCGGGGCGCAGAAGGGGGGAAGGGTCCCATGCCCCTTCAAGGGCGCTTTGAAAAAATCTGGTTGTGAAAATTTCCGAAGCCCTTCCCCCAACCAAACTCAAACTTTCTGAAAATGGCCAGGAAAAATTTTAAATGCACTTTTCCCATTCGAAAACAAAACCCGGGAAAAACACCCCCTTATTTGCAGGGGGCAAAACCCCCCCTTTCCCCCAAAAACACTCTGATATGCGAGGGTTTCCACCCGCTGGAATTCCCCCCTCCCACATTTTGGCCCCGACTGTTTTAACTGAAAAAGGGGCCTTTTTAACGATTTTTTTGGGATGGACCCAAAGGCAGCCCAGAAGTACTCCCCTGTGTAATTTTTGGATGTCACCCCAAGTGCAGCTCATGCTTGACCCTGCCTTTTTTTTTTGGGGCCTTTTCGAGGAGGCGCCCGTTATTTTCAGTCCCCCGGGGGGGGGGACTAGGGGGTTTGAATAAAAACATTCCACTGCTTAAATGTCCGGAACGGGATGCTGAAAAATCTGTCTGGGCGGGGGACAGGAACTGGGCGACTAAAAACTCGGGGCCACATAGTCCTTTTGGGATTTAAAAAGGAGGAGGAGGAGGAGGAAAATTGGGGGCAGAAGCATTTCGGAAAAAAAAATATTTTTTATCTAACCCCAGGGACAAGAGGGGAAAGGGCAGGAAGAGCTGGAGGAGGTGGAAGGAGTGAAAAAGGCGAGGAAAATTTCCCCCCAAGGGCACCGGGGGTCAGTATACATTGGAAAGGGAAGGCAGGACCCCCCGGGTTTCACATGTGCAGTTTGGCCCAACAGGGCTTATTTGCCTGGCTATGACACCGAAAAAGTCAGCACCCGGGCAGGGGAAATTGATTTTCTGGCTTCCCCCCCTTTATTGGGGACCCTCGCAAACCGGCCAAAAAATGGGAGCCTTTTTCCAGCAATTGGAGGGAAGACAAACCCCAAAAACTATGGGAAAAATCCTCCGTAACCCATTTGGCTGTTTGCCAAATGTGCGGCATCGCCCCTCCTCTGACGGGTTTCCCTGACCCTTGGGGGTTTTCCTCAGTGCTCACGTACTATTTGCCGGGGCTGCGGGGGGAAGGGGGGGGTAGGAGATTTTACCAGCTCCATCATAGTAACCTAAGCCCCTGGAGCCCAACTAAATGAGCAGTTTTCCCTTCACCCGCCAAATTTTTGGGGGGGCGTCGCCACACAGCAGGACGGGAGCAGCCCCTAAACCCAAAAACAGTTGTGGCCAAATTTTGGAAGAAACTCGGGCCCCCATCATTTTAGAAGATCCGTTGGACACTGGGGCAGCCCAAACGGATGTTTTGGCCGCAACTTTTTCGAGTTTGCAGTGGAAAACGCCCTTTCCCGCCATTTTTTGTGGAAATCAGAGCGGGTGTTCAGTGCGGCGGGGGCCCTTGCCCCCCCCAAAGGGAAAAACCCCTTGTCCACGGGGAAAAAGTGGAAGGGAATTTCCCTTTTGCCCAAATGAATCAAGGCGTGGCCCGGCCAGGTTTTTCCACACACCAATCCCTTTAAAGGCGTCAGTCTGGTTCAAACTACCGGGCCTCAGCCACTTTTCTAAATGCCCCCCACCCCCTTTTTCCACACTTTCTGCGACATTTTTCTCCATCTCCTACAAACCAACTTCCCAGGGACTGGTTTTGGGGCCCCCATCTCCCACCTTCTTTTTGCCCACAAATACCTAAACTGCTGCTGCTGTTGGGGGGAAAAAGTTTTTTGGCCCGGTTGACATCCACCTGGGGGTCATTGTGCCCCCCCGGGGCCCGGGGACCTCATGCTGTTTGGCCGCCGTGCCCTCCGCCCCTTCAGTCATTGTTGCCACTCGGGTGGTTTCCTTTCCTTTTTTGGGCCACCTTCCGAATGTCATTGTGCCCCCTCCCTAAACTCATGTTTGCTGTTTTCCCGTGCCCCACACTGTTTTTTTGTGCCACTTTTTGGGCCTAAATACTGTTTTTGCCGCCCCCCAAAAAATGTCAATGTCCCAAACTGCCTGACCTCATGCGCTCCGGGTCGTGACCCCCAACACTGTTAATTGGGTGCCATTCTGTGGCCCTTCCTGTTTTGGCCCCCCTCCTAAATGTCATTTTTGCCACGGGGCCTGATTTTATACTGCTGCCGCCTGACCCCCCTTTTGGTAATTTGTCCCCACTCTGGGGGCCCTTTCTTGTTTTGTCCCCTCCAGAATGTCTTTTGGGCCACGGCCAGACCTCAGGGCTGCGGGGCTGACCGTACCCCCCAACACTGTACATTTTTTGCCACCGGGCCCCAAAAACTTTTTTTTTCCCTTTTTCCAGGAATGTTTTTTTCCACTTCCCTGATTTTATTTTTGCTTTGCCCCGTGCCCCTAATTTTTTGTGGGTTTTTGGGTGCCACTCTGGGCCAAAAACCCCGTTTAAAAACCCCGGCCCCCCCGAATTTCATGGCCAAAATTTGCCTGACCCTAAACTCGGGCGGCCTTAAAATCCAACCGGGGATTGGTGCCACTTTGGGGCTTTTTTGGGGGGTTTCCCGGGCCTTCGAATTTTTGAGAAATTCCGACCATCTGCTCCCTTTCCCAAACCTACACTGAAAAATTTCATTTTTTTAAAACTCAAGTTCCAAAAAAAAATTGTTTTCCCCGCCCCCAAAAAATGTTAATTGTGCCACGGGCCAAAAAAAAAAATTCAATTTTGGCTGCTAGTGTGGCTTTAACGAGTTATATTAAAGCTGTGCTGAGTTTGCTAGGGGCAAGAAAGAAATTTAACTTTTAGACAGTCTTGAAGCACCACAACAAGCACAAAAACAAGCAATCAGTAAAAAAAAACTGAACCTAAAAAATTTTTTTTTTTGATGGGCATTTTTTTTTTTCTAAAAAAAAATAAATAAAAAAAATTTTTGTTTTAAAACCAGGGCCCTTTCACATCTACAACTGGTTTTCCAAAAAGGGAAAAAAAATAAAAGTAGGGAAAAAAGATCCATTTTAAAAAAATTGGCCCCTTTTTCCCCCCAAAAATTAAATGTTTTCCCAAACCACAAATAAAACCATGATTTTTATGGTGAAAAGAAAATTCATATAAGTTGTACTGTTAAAGAACAGGTTAAACAAAACCCAAAATTGGATAAAGTTTAAACCTCAAATAAACATATCGTTTGCAAACAAAATGTTTTCTTTTTTAAAAAAATACCCCTCAAAAACTTTGGGGATTTTTAAGGGAAAAAGGTTTTAGTTTCTTTATTGGGCCCAACCCCCCAAAATTGGTTGGAAAAAGGTGAAGAAAATCAAAATTTTGGCCTTGTGCATATGGAAAAAGGCTAAAATTTTTTTCCTATCTCTCAAGCAATTGGGATAATGCTATAAAAATTGCCTTTATGAATTTTTTTGAAGGGTCCCGACCTTTTTTAAACCCGAGGATCCTTTAAGGGTGAAAGGGGGACAGCGTTTTTTCCCCCAAAAAGGGGTTTTCCCAACAAGTAAAATTGATTTTGAAAGATTGCAAATTTAAAACCCATTTTCAATAAAACACATTATTAAAATTCGTCCCATTTTTTGGGTTTTTGCTGCTACCAATGAAACCCTAAGCAATGTTCAAAAACGGGTTATTTTTCCGACGGGAATTGCGGGGGCGGGTTTCGCCCCGCAATTTTCGCCGGCGCCGTGGGGAGGCCGGGGGGCCCCCCAGCTGGGCCCGGGCCCCATTTTAAAACAAAATTACTCCAGGGGGCAAACACGCCTTTGGGTAAGGGCATGTCCCAAATTTCCTTCCCCCCCGGCGGGTTCGCCGGCGGGGAAGAGACCGGGAACCCAAAATTTTCCTTCAAGGGAAAAAGTGGGTTACCGTAAGAAAAGGGAAAGGATTTCCCCCCGGGCCAAAAGGGAAAGCAGCGCAAATACGGCCGCAATTTTCGGCTGGAATATCTCAAATAAGCCGGTGAACGGCCCCATATTGGGACAGCTCATCTTTTATGGGATACAAAACCCTGGGCAAGAACCCTCAGTCCTGGTCGCACATGCTCAGACATCACCGCGCAGGTAGCTACTGTCAGTCTCTTTCCCGCCATTTACACACACTCACTGGGTTTAGGGAAGTGTTTAAAACCCTTTTTTGCGGGCCTTTTTTTCTTAAAGACCCCGCAAATCCTTAGTTTAAATTTTTACCCCAAAAGGCAGAAAAAAAATAAATTAAAAAAAAAACCTCAAACAGGTATGTTGTGCATTGGAAAAAAAAACATTTAAAACAAAAACAATTTTTAACCTAGGACCCCTATGCCGAAAGGCAGAACCTCTCAGCTACATTGTAGTTACTCACAGACCTTTGTTTGACTTGTGCTAGAACACTATGAGGAAAGGAGAAAATTCAAACCTCTGGGTCAAAATTAAAAAAACAGTTCAAACAAATCTTACATACCCTCTTTTTAAGACTCTGAAAGCTGAAGAGAGGAAAAGAGGATCTGAAATGGTTTCATGGTAAAACCCTTTTAAGTGCTGTGTTTCTTCTAAACTTACCCCGAAAAAAAGAGCTCTTGTCCACCTGCCCATTCACTTAATAAGTCATACCACCTGCATAGCTGGTAGCTGGGATGCTGCTATTCAATGGATAACCAGTGAAGGAGATACGTTACATCAGACCTGTGTCCCTTTAATTTTCAGCACAACAATTAAAATGAAAATAATGAATATCTACAGAAATAACTAAACCGTCTTTATTGTAAAAATTAAGACCGTGAAAACTACTGTGATTTAAAGGGCCCTTTTAAAATTAACCTTTTTGTGGGGGACTGTAATTTTTGATTAAATTTTTTTGGGGGTTTTTGAGAGAAAGAATTTCAAAGTAAATTGCTATTTCTGAAAAAAAAAAAAAACATCAGTAGTAGCAGACTCAAGTACAAATTATGCTCTAGGCCCTCTGCATTTGTATACTGCAGTAGATCAATATTATATACGTAAATTTTTTAATATTTAAAAAAAAAATATCAAAGTAAAGGCTTTTTATGTCATAGCCCCTTTTGGGCGCCCCCTACACAGAAGGGGAAAATTTGATTGGCCCCCTTGGGGGATATGGGCCCTTTTTCATGCCGTCCCCCGTTTGGGTGCTTTATAAAAAAAAAGGGAAAAAAAAAACAAAAGGGAAAAGGAGGGGGGGAAAAAAATTACACCCCAAACAAAAAGGAAAAAGAAAGGCCCCAAGAAGGTTTAAGTTTTCCCGCACCCCCCCCCCTACCCAGGGGGAGGGGGGGGTTGGTAAGGGGGTGGGGGCCCCAAAGAAATTTTTTTAAACCCCATTTCCCCAACTAAGGGTTTTTTTGCCCCAAAGAATCAACTTTTAAGGTTAAAAATTTTTTTGGGTCCCACCAAATTTTTTACCCGTTAAAAGGCCCTTTACCCCGTTGTTTTTCCCACAAAACCTTGGTAAAAACCTTTCCCGGGGGGAATGGAAAACTCCCACTTGATTGGGGGTCCCTAAAAGGCTATTGTTCACCCACGGTTCTAAAAAAGGGGGGGGCCCCTACCTCCCCCCCCCGGGGTTAATTTTCCCGGGCCCCGCCCCATTTTCCCCCTTTCACTAAAAAACGGGGCGAAGATAAAAACCCAGTCAAATTTCGGTAAACCACAGTTCCCCTTAGAGAAAATAAAGGATTACCCTCTCCCTCCCCCCCCCGCTCAGAAATACGGCGGGGGGAGAGAAAATGACATGTCCAAATTTGTCACGGGGTATCGGGCCCAGAAAATGCATGTCTAGAAAAACAGTACAATTCAACACTAGTAGGCTTCAAAAAAAAATATATCCTCAAATTTGATTTAAAATCAGGTTAGAATCACACATCCAGTTTTTGTTGCAAATCTTTTCACCCAAATACTGAGAGAGACTCCCAAAATAAGAAAAAACAATAACAAAACTGAAAACTTGAGTTTTTAATTCACACTTTTTTTTTGAAATCAAAAAATTGCAATTTAAAAAATGCAACGTTTAAATTTTGTCCCAAGAGATTTCTGTCATGTTTAAAAGACAATGGGTTAGAAATTTCTTCAAAAGAACATGTACATGACATGTCCCATATGTTAACTAAGTGATAATTTTCCCTATTTAAAATTCAATCATGAACAATTTACAAAAATTTCCCCCCAAATTTTTAAAAATTTGTATTGACGATCCATAGTAAAAGACCAAAAGAAATGGATTAAAGATATGTTCTTTATATCCTGAAATACACAAAAGAATAACATTTGAGTAAACATCCCTAATCCTTTTGATGGGGAAAGGGGGTGTGCCTTTAGAAAGTGAAAATGTGGAAAAAGCAATTTTTCTTACAAATTTCCATTTTTTTAAAAAATACATTATCTTGCCTTTGGGCTTATAATTGATGAAAGCATGAATAGACAAAACTTCAGCCAAAACAAAACTGAAAATTTTTAAAACAGGGAGACTTGAAAGAGAGAATATTATAAAATCACTGTAACACTCTGAACATTTGAAAAGGTTTATATTGGGTTTAAATTTCTTTTTCTTACAAATGCACCCTGCAATGCCGCAATATATTAAGAAGCTACTTTCCTCAGATAACTAGTTTAGGATCTTATATGGTTTCATTAGAAAAACTTGGAGAACACGACATTGTTAAAAAAAAAAGAAAAATTTTTTGAAAAGCCTTTTTGAAGAAAAATTTTAAAAAAGTACAAAAAAGAAGAAATACAAAGGTTCCCCCTAATATCAGCTTAAAGAGAAAGAAAAATGTGTAATTTCTTGACTTTGTAATAAATCCATCTTTAGAATAGCTGTATTTACCAGATGGAGCACTTTGTATAAACTTTTATTAAACTTTTTCACACATGTGCTATTAGTAAATCCTCCTCAGTATATCCAGGTTCAGTAATAAGTTGCACACATAATATCAATTTGCCTGGAAACTGGAAAAAAAGCTAAGACACAAAAAAGCAAGTTGTTTTATCATTTTAGGTATATGGGGACAAAAGGCAAAATGTTCATTATCGATTTCCATCAGGGGGGGTTGAAAAATCTGAAAATTGGTGTTTTTCACTGTGCAATTTTTTTTCTTTTTTTTTTTTAGACATAAATAATTTTTCAGGGCCACCAGCTTTCAGCTGAACACAACCCCATTTGGAGGTGACTTTTGGGTCATCACTTTCCACCGGGTCCTTTAAAAATTGGGAAAAATACTTTTAAATTTTAATAATATAATCCCTTTTTTTCAATTTAAAATCCTGAAAAGTAAATACTTTTTAAAAATTAATAATACTAAAATTTTTATAAATAATTTTTTAAAAAATAATATTTTAAAATTTTTTCAATTCACCGCCAACCCTTTTAAAATTGGTAAACCTGTTTTTAACCGCTTTTAACCCCTTTAAAATTTTCCTTTTCAAAACCTTCAACATGGGGGCAAAAAAAAATTGGTTTTTTGGCCCCCTTTTAAACATTTGGGCAAGAACCCAATCACCCTGCCCGTTTCCAAAACCCGGATCAGTATGGGGAAAAAAGGTGATTTTTTGTCCTTTGAAAAAATGTTCCATGGTTTTGTTGGAAAAAACCAGAAGGGCTTGGTTTTTGAGTATTTCCAAAACTGGGGTGAAAAATTTAAAAGGGGTTTTTCAAGCACAAAACCATTCCCCTAGGGGTTTACAGAGAAAGGTCGCAAAAAAAAAAACACCAAATGAACCCCGGGAAGTTTTTTTGTTTTTTGGCCAAAAAATACCTTTTTTTTGGGCCCCGGAGGTTAAAGGAAAAATGGCCAAAAACTTTTTCGAGAAGGGGGGTTTAAAAAGGGAACGTGAAATCCAAAAAAAAACAAAAAAAAAAAAAGGGGAAAAAAAAAATTTGGCCAAACCCCGTTAAACCCGGAAAACAAAAAATAAAAAAAAAGAAGAGGGGAATTTTAAAAAAACCAAGTTTTAAAAGGCAAAACTTTTTTAAGGCCAAAAATTTTTTCAGGCCCCAAAACCAAAAAACCGGTTTGCCAAAATTTTCCCTTTCCCGTCCCCAAAAAGAAACCAAGGGGGAAAAGGGGGGGGGGGGGGGCGGGGGGGGGGGGGGGGGGGGGGGGGGGGGGGGGGGGGGGGGTTTCTCCCAATTTTCCCAAGTCTAGGGAAAAAGGCGTAAAAATTGGGGAAAAATTCCCTAGAGCCGTTTCTGTGGAAAATTGGGGTGGGGGGGGTCGAATTTGCTTAACCATTTAAAGCATGGGTTCCCCCCCTCCCCCTTTGGTTTTCAAGGTTAGTCTTGGGTGGTGGAAAGTCATGGTTTTTGGGGAATTTTTCCGGGGGGCCTTTGGCCCTGGACCAAAATTTTTAACATCGGGGGTTTCAAAACTTGTGGAATTTTAAAAAGCCACAAAGAATTAAAAGGAAGGTTTAGAAACTCACCCCAGACAAAAAACAGCCGAAAGTGAACCATTTTTTTTTCTGGTGCACGACTTCGGTTTTTGTCATGTTTTGCGCAAAAACCACAGTCAGCTCTCGTTTTTTTGCCGCCAGTCTGTAGAGTTAATTTTATTGTATGAAGATGATGAAAAAACTCAAAGCACTGGTGTATTATACATGTAGACTAGGGGTCGTTTTTCCTATTAAAGGCTAAGGGCTGCCTGAACTGCCAAAAATATGATTGTATTTTATTGCAGTGGAGACATAGCCTTATACTACTTTAGACTTTTCTACAACATCCTCCATGCTGCTGCTTTTACTTATAAGGATGTGATAAAGATTTATTAGGAAACAAAATTTCCTTTTCTCTATGTACATCATATGAGAGACATCATAACAACTAAACTCTACGCACCAGCTCAGGGACAACTGAAAATTAAAAAGGGAACCTAGAGGAAAATTTTGAAAAAGCAATATACAATTTATATTATGGCCAATGTTATATCTTATGTGCACACACAACAGCTTATCCACAACGTCAGAAAATTCAGGTAAGCAATAATGTTCCCTATGGCAGTGCGGCTCACAAAATTGAACACTAATTGCCAGGGTTCTTAACAATGGGGAACCTTGTGATCAACTTGTCATTAGGAAATTCTTTCAACTATAACAGATTGAAACTAACAAGAACGTTAACTTTTAACCTACAAAGAGGAACTGTTCAATATGTACATTCTTTAGACTAATCATTGAGAAGAGGTTGGAAAGTGACCCCCTAATGACCACCCAATGACTTTTGGAAGCAGGTGGTGTTTGCAGCAATGCCAAAATATTTCACTGCAGGGGTGGGGGGGGGGGTGTTTCTCCCAGTGCCACAACTGTGCTAGGAACTGAGCTGTAATTAACAGCTCCGTTCCTAGAGCAGTCTCTGTGAACAGTAGGGATGGGAGGAAGCCTCAGACCGCTATGCTTAACCCTTTGATTGCCATAGTTCATGATTCCCCTGCTCCAGCCTGGGGAATATCTATTCAGTCAGCTCTGGGGACCTAGAGTAGCCCAGTAATGTCTGTATAGCAAGTCTGCTATCAGGGCACACTGTGTGTTGCCCTGGCAGCAGCTTGTGGCATCCTGACACAGAATGTGATGTATTATCATACAGGAGAATGCTACAACATTAGTGTTATTTTTTTTAAATAGTTATTCATTAATGGAATTAAAATAAAGTAAGAATCAGAAAATAAATATTTAATAAAAAAATATTGTGTATACATTACACAAAAAAAATCCTGCACGTTAGGTATCCATACCACTGTAATATCATGTAGAATTAATCTAATAGGTTACTTAGTGTTAAATATAAATGGTGTAAAAAACAAATGCAAAAAAAAAATCCACAGCAGTTTATATGTAAACTCAAACTAGGCCCCCAAAAAATAAATCTTCTCCCCCATAAAACAAGTCCTTATACAACTGCGTAAATGAAAAAAAAGTTATCTCTATGTATGTACATATGTCTACATATATGTCTATATATTGAATGATTGCAAAATTTAGTTAGGGACTTGAGTTCTTTATGATACATGTTCAATGTGCAATCATGACATTCTACCTAAATTCTCAACAGGCTGCAACTTGCATACCAAGCATTGGATAACCAAACAGAGACAGAAATAGCATAAACATTTTCTGACAGAGTATCACAAAAAATTAGGATTTTGCTTAAAGCTGATTACCTCGATCCATATTTAAGTGTATTTTTAGCCAAGAGGAAATGTAAGAAAGGACAGATCTGTAGAATTCTGTGCATAAAGCTTAATATAATGGATCATTTATACAGTTTTAGAATTAAAATAAATTTTGCATACAAACATTATATGTGCTGCTCTATTTATTTAATATCTGGTTACATCTCACAAATACACACAGAAAAAGTTTAGTTAGCTTGTATTTTTTCTGTGACAGACCTTCATCACTGTTATAATTTGAATAGAATTTTGTAAAAAGGCTTACATCCCAAACAGAATGATTTCTCATAAATATTCTATTCAAAGGGGCAGGGCAGCAAACCAAATTTTAATTCCATATAAAACCAGGTGCAGCACAACAAAAGACTTTTTAACGCAAGGTATTTATAATAAGAGGGTTGACCGTTGTTGATCAAAGGCCAGTCAACACAGAAGATGCCAAGGAAGCAGTCATCAACCCAGATGCTGTTAGGAAATGCATGCTAGAATTTGGCATCATGTTGGTTTGATAACTGCCAAACACACCTCATGTGTGGCTATATCAGCTGGCGGGAATGAAGGAGCAGATCCTCTACAGAAGAAGAAGACAGCAACAGTCCCTTAATGTGCCAACAACATAAAGGGAAGTGTCAAATTTAAACAACAATTTCATTGGAGCCATTTTTTTCCTTTAGATTGGTAACATTTAGACTTCCAAATCAGCTTTTCCTATTGTCTTTCATTTGTCTCTCGGAGGACTCTGAGTGAATGGCAAAACGTCATCTTTAGAAAAATCCAATTTCCCGCACCTGCAATATGCAAAAACCTGTTGTACTATGTTCCTTGAGAAAGAGTTTAATGTAAAACTTTGCACATATGGCAGAACTATTGCTAAAAATTCTGAAGCTGGTTTATTCTGCTGGATCCCTGTTTTCACTAAAAGGTACAGCATGCTTATGTTAATGCGGAGAACAGTCAGACTCGCAGGTCCTGTAGTGAAAGTGAATTGTTCACTTGGCACATTGATTTTTAACAGAAAATATTGGCAAGCTTAATCATCATACACAGCTCTTGACTGTAATCATTTATCTTATCATCTTTCTTAGGAATGGGGATTTCTACTATTGAAGGAATGTGAAGTATGTGTCTATAGATTTGCTCTTCTATGCAGCAATGCAGTGTGTGTATCTTGTTGTACATTATTGCTTTTCATACTCCTCGCAGTTTTTAAATTGACTTTTTCAATTCTGCATCTGTTTTGTGCACTGTGATATCACAGCATATGCTACCAAATGGCCAACTCATCTCTGCTTCATCTGTAGGTTATTTGCTGTTTAAAAATATCTCCTCTTTTTTATGTATATAAATTCTTGGGTATATTTTCAAGAGCTATTCTTATTGTTGGAGAATGGAAATATTTTTATCTTTAAAAATGTGTACAGATCTAGAGTAATTCAGTTGGTTTGCTTAATTCAATGTTGTGTCCACTCTAGATTATCGACTATGTGCTAAACATTCTGGGCACCAACATTACCCCTACATTAGGACATTGTGGAAAACTATAGAGATTTGTTATGCTCACATAAAATATACATTAAAAACAGTATACATGGAGGTACAGATGAACTGCCTGCAAAGACAGGATGCCAATGGTTGGGCATATGTAAAAGATACAAGCAATCCTCAAGGCACCCCAAATTCTACACAATTCCCAACCTACACTTACAATTAACACTTGTAAGTACTTTCTTTATTTACAGATATATATGGATATATTCAGTTGGACTTTTTCTTCATGTTTAACATGTGTGCTATTCCTCTTATTGTAGATACCTTCATTATAATTTGGATGTAACAATGTGCTCATTTTTGCATGTCAATGTAATTATTATATCACTCATTTTACTTATTTTTGCATACATATATCTATATAAATAAAGTACTATGAAAATATAAAAGAAGCAAATTGAGAGATATAATAAGTACAGTGACCTGCAAAGATTAGCAGATCGTTAAGTCTAAATTACAATGAAGGTATCTAAATTAAGAGGAATTGCACACATATTATACATGGACAAAAATCAGGCTGAAAATATCCATTAAATAAGAAAATATGTCAACTTGATGTTCTGTAAAAACTATACACGTAATAACCTAATAATAATAATAATAATAATAATAATAATAATAATAATAATAAAAGACATCCAGATCAACACAAGACTAATCAAGAAAAGTCAAAAAAGGGGAGATAAAAAACAATATTTTTTAAATCATCGTATGTAACCTTTTGGAGGGGTGAGGGCTAGACAAAGAAGCCATATATTGATAAAGCAAAGATTATTTGACATTATCTTAATGCACGGATATTCTAATCTTAAGCCAATAAAAAACATTGAAAAAGTTGAAAAACCTTTCTGTGCCACATGAAACCCATTGTCTTTTTATAGTGCTTTATATAGCAACTATTGAGTGATGCAGTCATGCAATTAGAACTGAAGATTATACAGTACCCAGTGAAGTCCCACAAGAACCAGGTGGACCCATATTGAGTCAGTTCATCCTCTGAGAGGTTATATAGATCGGTCCAAAACATTTAATAAAATGATCCAGCTTTATTTACAAAAAAAATCTAAAACACCTTTGGTATTAAAGGAGTGAAATGGGTGGTCCTATTAAGTGATTGACAGAAATGATTGTAAAATATGCATATTTATACAGAGGAGGATTACAGTAGATCACTGAGCATATTTATAAAAACAGAAGCTTCCTCAAATAGCGATCACTGGACAATAAAAGCTAATGCATTACTTTTAATAATAGTTTTTAATTTTTTTAAAGCAACACATATTTTTTGCATGAGATAAAGTATAGCCCTCCACACATAGCTGTTTCACAAAAAAATTTACCTGGTATGAGAAAAGTTAAATATTATATGCATATATGCGAATGCTACCATACTCAGGTATACAAATAAATGGTAAATTCATAAGGATCAATCTTGCGATAATAATTCCTCCATGAAAATCAACACAAATAGATATTTCTTTAAAACAAGTATAAGTAGGGAAAAATCAGAGGAGAGGGAGAGGTGACTCTCTAATGCTCACCCTGTTAATCCCTACCTAAATTGTGGAAAACCTCCCCAAAAAGGGCGTCCCCGCTTCATGGAGGCTGAATCATATATGCAACCTGAATTATGGATGTAATAACCAGAAAAACTGGCTCAACGCGTTTCTCCAAATAATTGGTTCCTCAAGGGACTTAAGTAAATGTCAAAGTAATGTGTTCAAGGTTCTGATGACCATTCCATTCCAACTGTGTGGTGGTCACTAGAATGTCAGAGAGAGGTTGCCAGCCATTAGTGCATACTTATTTTAAATAGTTTTCCTGGCATTTAAGTGTCCCGCCTCACTTTCGGAATCCCTGGAGTGTATTAAAGATATACGGCGACATGTATGAAACTGGAGGCCTCAACACCATTTCTCAAGGCTTGTTTTCAGTGTAAAATGAACCTGAATATATCAAAGTGGTGAATGTTCGCTCATAAATTACACTATAGGTTCAAGACGTGTAGCGTTCATGTTTGGCGCGCCACGGTAGTTTGGCGCATTAGTAATGCGTCAAACGTGTATAAATGAATGCCAGAATTCAACAATGACTGCTAAAAGAGTTCATTGAGTTGCTTCCTTTATTCGAATTGTATTATGTTAATACTAAAATTTTGTGGAGATTTTTACATTTTTATTTTTTCATAATTGAAGCCTTACAAAATACTTTTCATATACTTTTATATAGTATTTTTATATATAATTTGTGTTAAAAAATAAAGGTCAGTGGGTCAGCCATATTCAACATACAGTAATAGCCGTCACACCACAGGTCTTGCTGAGACTTTCAACATGCAAAATCACTACCATAGTTGCTATTCACAGACATGCTATTCTAACGGTTTTTCTTTTATTTCTAGCAGTTATTTGCCTTGTTTTGCCATCCCACATTCATAAATGTGTCTAATAGTACGAATGTGGTGTGACACCCCCCAGAACGTCCCCAAAATGCCTCCAGATGTTTGGCGTATTACAAAGTGTTGGGTCTAGTGCACAGTGCGCCAAACCTTCCCAAATGATATGCCATACATAGGGAAAAAAGCCACAGAACGCCCACTTTTTGGCACATTTTTCCCCAGAACAGTGAAAATGAGCCAATCATACATGTCGCACATAAATAACATATCAAAAAAGAGGATGTCAGTCATTAAATAAGACAACCCAATAGTCTTCCAATTTAAATGAACAATTATTTAAACTAATAAAGTAAGAGTTTTGTGAACATTTTGTTGAATGTGTCAAATTCCTTTTATCTAGTAGATTGCAGGACAACCAAGTAGAATATCAAATCCTTTCCATCATTATGTCAGAATGTTCCTAAACTTTAATGGGGGGTTTCTGCATATGACATTATATTATGATAATGCCAGTTATGTAGTTCCCTGCTAAAATATTTAAGGTGGCTCCAGACTAGAGTGTCACTTTTAAAGTGCTTAATGGTGACGTAAAAATCCACTTTTATTCATTTTGGATGACAACAGAAATGTATAAATTAATTAATTTTGACAGTTTCTTGTTCTGGATTGAACAGTCAAGTGCCAATCCATGAAGATGCATAAAATCTTCTACAATCCTCTTGAGAAATCATTGAACCTGAAAGCCAAACCTTGAGTCTTGTATTAATCTGGTAATAGAATAGATTCTATCAAATGATAAGTTGAAATGATATTTTATGTTAGGTTGAAGTTTCCTTATCTGGCATTTTTCCACATACATGGCTGTATTTTGTCTTATGTTTGTAAGTAGTGATATCAGGATAGTTAATCAACTAAATGAATTCTATTTCCCTGTAATAAGGCTTGGAATATTTTTGTGTTTACATCATAAGCCTAGCAGGTAAAGAAAATACTGTATATAGAGAATTGATCACGTTCATATAAGATCAGAAAGTAAGAGCTGTATCTAAAATCAGCTAATTTGTATTTTGTTCACTCAGTTATAGGGGTTTGAATTTATCTTAGAAAAAAGAACTGGGAAGTGTATTATGCATTGTGATCGCTAGGAGAAAATTATGCTTAATGCATTATGGACTTTACATATGGTTTTCTGCAAAGTGACCATCAGCTGGACTAGAATTGACAACAAAATAAAATGACTAATTTTAACTATTTCCCATGTGCACTTAAAATTTGGTAATGGAAAATATGTTAGGATGGGATAACAAAATGTATGTTGTTTCTTGCAATAAAAAATGAGCACACCTAGGGCCATATGTATGAAAACTGTCTAGGTCTAAAATTCACTTTGTTGCCCATAGCAACCAATCAGAGTGCCCCTTTCATTCCATACACTGCACTGGAAGAATGAAAGAGGCACACTGATTGGTTGCTATGGGCAACAAAGTGAATTTTAGACCTAGACAGTTTTCATACATGTGGCCGTTAATCTTACTTCAGCTTCTCTGGTTCACTGTGACCATGGTGATTAAATTGGTTTTCATATCAGGCGGTTCGGCACAGCCTGCTCTTCACAGCCAGCTATAAGGCTTCATTTCCTGGCCAGACTGTTGTTGGTCCTACAGCAGTGACTGACACTTCAGCTCTTCTATTCCTAACTAAGCCTATTAGAGGGACTTTGGTGATAGAGGAGTTTTAACTACAGGGCACAAGGCTCCAGAGCTCTAAATGGTTAAAGTATGTCAGTAAGAAAGATAAACAATCTCAAATGCTGCTGATGAGACACAGTAGGGAGTGATGTCCCAATCCTGTCCTGGGCTGCTAAATCAGAGATAGGTGGTTGATAACTAAGGAAAACTTCTTTAAACAAGAAGGAGATAGAAGTTACTCTATCTCTGAAATAAAGCTAAATCATAACAGCAATGCATTTGCTCATATTATTTATTTACTTTTACCTACATTTTTAAAATAATGAATACAATGGGAATACCCCTTTAAGACTATGCACTCCTACTCTGGGTGCCTAGTGGAATAGGGTTGATTGGGCAATCAGTATTCAAAGATTTCTGGTTTGAAACACTATTCAAAGGGGAACTGCCCAGCCATTAACTTTTTGGGGTTTAATTCTGTGCCTGCTCTCATTCCTGATGTTATCCTGATGTTGACTTGAGATCAACCCTTATTCTGACTTTGGGCTTGTTTTTGGATATTGGCCCTGTCGCCACTACTTGAATTGTTTGTCTGGTACTTGTTATACTTCTAATTTAATTTTCAACTATGTTCCTGTTATCCCATAGTTTTTCACATTTTCTCTACTGGTAATGATCCTTGACTCCATACCTGATAACTTTACTATGTGATTGTATATTTTACACTATTTTCAGGCATTGATAATATCTATGACTACAATGTCTATGGTCTCATATTTAGGGGTGCATCCACCTTGCATTTATTATATATGCTGGAGATATCCTTGGGAAGGATTCCCTGATGTATTGAGGATTCCTTGAACAGTGTCAGGTATCACCAGTAAGCTCAAACCTTAAAAATATACAATAATTATATAATAATAATAATAATAATAATAATAATAATAATAATAATAATAATAATAAACTGTACAGTTGCCTCTGTTTAAAAAAGCATAGTAGACTATGACATTCAGTACAAAGAAAAGGGTAAACCAATATATGCCAACTAAACAGAGGTCAAAAGGATACTCTGAGTGAATGAGGGCTTATGGATACTGTACACTTTATGAATATACTCATAATATTAAATATTCACTCTTGACCTTTAGAATCAGGGGAGGCCAACATATTACCTATAAGAGATTAATTCAACCTGACATGCTTAGTGGAGATATTTATTGTTGAGTCAATGAAGATTCAGAAGATTTATTCCATTTTTTAAAGCCATATGATTTGAATGATAAATAATATAGATATAATACAACAAAACAATATCACTAAACCCTTATCCAGTAATATTTTCCAAAAATATGCAAGGACAGTTAAAATTATACAGATTAGTGCTCATAACGTATTTCTACAGTATTGTCAGCAAGATTTTATAAAATAATTCTGCTACTAAAGTAAGATTTGCTTACAAAAACTTCAAACTAATTTAAAGAACTTTTTTATTTTATTTTCTGCTGTTTATGTTAATTTTTTATGTCCTGTATTTTCCTTCAACAATGTTTTTTCTTATTTGGATAATTATTTTAGATGTAATCCACCATGATTTCACAACACTGAAAGTTCAGTGGCTTGCATGTTGTCTTGAGCACACTGAGCAGTTGTCCAGGGGTCACATAAGCATAGGGACCCCATGCAAGTAAATGCAAAGCCCGGAATTTAACATCACTTTGCTAATCACCTGCCTCACCATTCTAGTCTGCAACTAACTCTGGGAAAGGAGAAAAACTGATGACCTATAGCAGTAGGGCATTTCTGCATTAGCGAGAGAAGTTTTTATCATTCGTATGGAATTAGATTATTGTAACATATTTAAAGGAGGTAATAATTTGCTAGGGACACTTCAGAGCTAGGGACAGAGCCTTCACTGTCTGTGTTCAAAGAATTAGAATGCATAGATTTATTTTAGCTGTATTTTTTTATGTCAAAACACTGATTTTGTTAGAGGTACCAATAAATATAAATATATTTTATCTACAATTTACAATTACATTCCTGTGGGGGGAGTCATAGTCATGGCCTAGTACATTACTTTGCCTGGGGTCCTATCATGCTGTTTAGACAGCCATGCTAGATGGCCCTCAACCTATACTTTGCAATTATGGCTCTTTCATTGGCTAACAGAGGTTTACAGTTGAGAACTGGATTGATCACATGATTAACAGCACTACTTCTATGCTACCTCAGTTACTAGAATTTACAGGGTTAAAGCCCTTTTAAGAAAGATATGCTTTCCCTATCACATTTTTGTTAAATCAAAGTAAGGATCCAAGTCTAATGAAGAGGAAAGCTTTGCATATAGGGAAAGGAAAAATAAATCTGTAATGAAAAGACTTGATTATTTTTTAGGTTAACCCCTAACAGCTGCAGCCAGTTTGGACTTTCCTGACAGAGCCCCATTTTTTAAGTCTCATATATGTCAATTTATGTGAGAATAACTTTTTGACACTTTTACCTATACATGTGATTCAAAAATTGTTTTCTCATGACACATTGTGCTTTAAGTTAGTAAGAATTTTTGGTACATAAAATCCTTCTTTATTTGTGAAAAATATCAAAATGTCGTGATCCTAGTAGTGTTTTTTAGTGTTTTTTAATTTTTTACAGTGGTCACCATGCGGTATAACCGACATGCTAGCTTTACTCAGCAGGTTGATATGATTACAGCAGTACCCAATTTGTATAATTTTGTAATGTTTTACTGCTTTTACACGATCAAAACACTTTTATTCTAAAAGGAAAACACAGTCAGAGAGCCGTAACTCTTATTTTTTTTTGTACGAAGCTGTGTAGCAGTTTGTTTTTTGCGTTTTTATTGATATAATTTTTTAAATTCATTTTTGGGTAGTGTTTTTTAGTTTTTTAATACCGCTCACCGTGCAGTTTATGTGACAAGCTAGTTTAACTCTTTAGGTCGATATAATTATGGTGATACCCAATATATATATTTTCTTTTTTTAATGTTGAAGCACTTTAAAAAAAGTGTTTTTATTGTGTAAAGCAATAAAGCAATTTATGCATTGCTATCTTCTGATAGCCATAACTTTTTTTTATTTATCTGTATACAGATCTGTGTAAGAGCTTTTGTTTGCAGGATGAACTAACGTTTTCATTGGAACCACTTTGACTTTTTGTTTGCTTTTTATTACATTTGATGTGCTGCTGGTTGAACAACTGTGTTTGTCTTTTTACGGCTCTCACTGTGTGGGTTAAATAACATGACAAATGTATAGGTAGGTTGTTAAGCAAGTGGCAATACTAAATATGTATACTTTTTTATTATCTGTTTTGGGGCAATTGGTGTTTGTAAAGAGGAAAAGGGTAGTGTACATGTTTTTAATTTTGTGTTTGTGTTCTACTTTTTTTAACTTTTTCACTTTTTTCTGACTACTCCCATAGGGCACTTGTATCAGTGATCTTCAACTGTCAATCACTATGCTTGGCCATACCCACAGGGCACAGCTGGGTATAGTGACATCACAAGCAGCCCAGAAGCCTTTTGTTAGGTTTCTAGACTCCTTGGAAAGCCTTCAGTATCCGCAATTACATTGTGACAGTGCCGATGGGGAAAGAGAGATCTCCCTCCATTGGTTTTACTCATAGCTGTGATGATCGCGATTGATCACGGCAGCTAAGGGGTTAATCACCCGCAGCCAGAGTGAGCACCAGCCATGTGCAACACAGCATGGGGCCAGCTGCAACATACAGCTGGTTTCATGCTGCGATCGTATGAGCTCCGCTTGTGAGCTGGCACAATCCTTATGACATACTCATATGTCAATTTGTGGGAACCTTTTCCCGACCATGATGTATGGGTACATCAAATGTCGATAAGTGGTTAAAAAGCAGTTGAAACAGATCACCTCAATCTTATGTTCAGAAGCCTTTAACACAATTAGGGGTCTTAAACCAGTAGGTGCCATTCCTGTTGCTGAACAGCATGTTTCAACAGAATCAAATGATCTACCAACCTATGGTGTTGATTGAACCGTTCAAGAAAAGTTAAGTTTGAGTCGAACGTCACTATTTTTTAGAACTCGAGCCGAACCGAACATTTTACTGTTCATATGAGTAAATGTTCACATTCTACATCACGTTCAACATGCTATTTTAATAGTTTTTAGGTGCATTAAATCAGTGTAAAGTGCGCCTGTACGATCCTCTCAAAAATCTGGCATCAAGCATACCTTGCATAGTAAACATAATGCTCCTAAAAAGGCGCATTGCGCAAATTGCGACACACAGCATATCATTGGTAGTGTATGTAATGCGCCTATTAAGTAGGTACATAACATATCATTACTAGTTATCGAGGCACATTACATAAACTAGTAAAGATATATTACGTGCCTCCTCGCGCAATGCGCTTCGATAGGCACATTACATAAACTAGTAATGATATGTTATGCACCTCCATGCACGATGCGTCTTGATAGGTGCATTATATACACTTCCAATGATATGCTATGTTATGGAAGAGCACAGCGTATCCTTTTTAGGTGCATTTCAATGTGTCGTGCCCGGCGTATAATGCGCCTAGTGTTGGTGTACTGTTATGGATGGTAATTACAGCTTCTCCTCATGTGTATAGGTATAAAAGTTAACCGGAACATCTTCTCCCATTGAGTTTAATGAGGTTCAAAATTTGAGTTCGACTCGAACTTCTAACCGAACTTCTCAAATTTCGAGGTTCGACTCGAACTCAAACTTTTTAGGGTTCGATCATCTCGATCAACCAAAATCAGTATAGTAGGTGATATTTAACTTTAGTAACATAGGTATTAAAGGAGTTTTTCCCACTGAAGAAATTTTTCACTTTTTCACAGGATAGATGATAAATGTCTGATTCCTTAGTGTCCCACCATTTGGCCATGAGTCCCCAATTCTTCCTCATAGTGATCATTATTGAATGGAGCAACACATGATGCTCTCCTTTTTAAATTTTATTGGTCTGATGAAGATAACCAAGTACAGAGCTTGGCAAAAATTTTATCAGTGACATAAACCTTGAATGGAGCAGCAGTGTTCAGGCTCGTGCAATGCTCAATGCAATTGTACAGTGAGGAGAGACAAGGGTTTTGGGGTCTCTGTTTAAGTGCGATCAGACATTTATCACCTATTCATAAAATAGGTGATAAATGTCTATAGTGGGACATCCTTTGTTTTATTGATAAGGCAAAGAACATTGCTCACCACTAAAGTTCATTTAAAAAGTTTAAGCAGCCATGCCAGTCTGTAAATTGGCAATAGATTGTTTGGGTTATCTAAATTTATTTAATAGTTCAAACTATGTACCAATAAATTTAGAAGGCATAGCAAAAAGATGCTAGTTAGTTGTTGGGATCATTTTTACCTGAAGTGTTGATCAACTTATCGCAAGTTGATCTTTACTTCTTTAAAGGTCCCTGTATGTTGACCACAAATGGTTCATTTTTTGTTGACTCTGTTTACATGGCAATATGTGCTGTTGGCTTAAAATATGCAGTAAGCCAATGAATGAGGTTTCGTTCACAAGGTCTTTCATACTTGGCATTGATTTTAGTTTTGTTTAAAAGGGCCCCTCGTACCCAAAATTTTTAAAGGGAAACTATTCCAGAATAGAGAGGCAGCGCGAGAGAAGATTTAGTGTTTTTTTTTTCTTGAGTTTTGTGTTTTTACAAATGAGCTTATACTAAACTAGGTCGAATGTCACTTTGAAATTCACATTAATTGATAAAAATCCATTTATAGAAAACTGGCCTATACATATTTGAATTAATCCCTGTACAAAAAAATAAGAAGAAGGAGAACTTAAGGAGGGCTGATTTTCTTTCTAAACCATATGCAAGTAACTGGGACAGATTTTTTTCACAAGGCTTAAAAAGGGGTTTTTTGGCAAAATTTTTAAAAAATTTCATTTTTCCCTTTTCCAATTTAAAGAAAGTTTTGGTTTATTTTTAATAATTCCTAAGTTTCCCTTAAAAACCCGTTTTTGTTTTTTTATGCAAATTAAATAATTAAAAATAATAATTTGTATGGGTTGCTTTTTATAAAATTATTTTGTGTATAAATTTTACCGGGAAAAACAGAAGAAAAAGTAATTTTAGGCCCTTTTATTTGTCTAGAAATACATAAAATATGAGTGTATAAAGTTTTCTACAATGTCTTCTTCCTAAGCCCCAAGTGCCAGCGGCCCAGATTTCTCTCAATTTGAGGGTTAGTGTTGAAAAACCTGTTTCCTGATGTGGGGGGGTTAATTTTCTTTTCCCTTTTCTGCTCCCCTAACAAAGGGAAAAAACAATTTGGCTGCTCAGGCAAAAAAACTTCTTCAATAAATTTTATTTTAAGGAATATATTTTCCCATGGGAACCAATTTTTTTTGGGTATTTGCATGGGGAAATTTTTTGGGTCGCAAGGGGTTAGAAAAAGAAAAAGAAAAGAAATAAAACAGATACAAAAAAAAAAAAAAAAATAAAAAAAAAAAAAAGGATGTTTTTGGATTAGGAGATCAAAAAAGTTTGGTTTTTAAAAGTAATTTTATCTTTAGGAAAGTTTTTGGTAAAAGCTCCTTTAAAGGGTATAACTTTTTTTTTAAAAAGAATTGTTTTTTTTTTTCCTAAAGGGTCTATATACATTTGAAAAGATAGCTTAATGGAAAGTGATTTAAATAATGCGGGTAAAAGCAGGTTTTCTCGATTTTATATATTTATTTTCTAAATTACAACAATGCAAAATACCTGTAGTAAATGGCCTATTTACGGGCATTTTTTTAAGCTCTGTAAAAATAAAGGAGGGGAATAGAATGCTATATTTTACACCAAAGGAAAGGGGTAATTGCAAGTTATTTTTTGTGTACACATTAAGCCAAAGTTTTTTTTTAAAAAAATTTTAAAATTTAAAATAAGAAAAGTAAACAATAAAAAAAAATTTAAAATTTTCCCTTGAGAGTAAAAGAAGGTGTAAATTTAACCCCAAAAAGGGTTAAAAGTTTCGGTAAAATTTTTTTTAAATTTATTAAAAAAAAAATTAAAAAAGGGATTGTATAAAATAACCTTTTTTAAGGGGAAAATTTTATTTTAAGGCAATTTAAAAAAGGGTTTAATAATTCCAAAAAAGTGTGTAATTTTATTGTCAAATATAAAAACAGAAAATAGTTGTTTTAAAAATACGGGAAGGGAAATATATAGGGTAGTTTACCAAAAGTAAAAAAAAAAAGATATAATGTAAAAATGTAACCTCTATTTAAAGTTTTTTACCACTTAAACAAATATTTAATGTATTTTTTGGAGTGATTATATGGAATCTCACACAAGTGAAAACACCCCTCACGCTGCTGTAGATATTGAATTATATCTTTTCGTGGGGCAAAAATGAAGGGTAACACTTTGTTTCAAAGTAAATTTGTCCCGGACAGCTTTTATTAAAAGTGTTTAAAAAGGTTTTTCCCTCAAAATTAAAATCAACATGCCGTCAATTTAATGTTAAAACCTTGGCCCCAAAAAAATAAGTTTCACCCCAAGTGAAAATTGGGGCAAAATTTTTCCAATTTTCCCTTTTTTTTTTGTCCTGTGGGTCATTAGTGTTAAAGATATAGGTGTGAACGATGAGGTGTGTTTAAAATTGGTGTTATCGCTTTTACATTCTCTATTAGTTTATGGGGGCAACATGGAACCTCATGGCAAAGAAAATGTCTGAGGATCTGAAAAAAAAAAATTGTTTTTTTACATAAAAATGGCCAAGGCTATAAGAAGGGTTGTCCACCCTGAAGGGGCTGAGATTGTGGCCAAGACATATAGTGATTTTTCAAGACAGGGTTTTACTCAGAACAGTTTTTTACCATTTTCCCCCTAAAAAATTTGAGTGAAAGTGCCGTGTGTATCCAGAAATTGTTTTTTAAAAAAAAAATGTTTTTAGTGGGCAGCATTGCTGAAGGGTTTTAAAAAGGGGGCAGGGTCAGCCCGGCATGCTCGGTTATGCCCCACCGCATAATTTGGGCTGCATGGGGTGTCGTCACCGAAGGGAAACCTTTCTTAGATGATGACAAGAAACCGAAAAAAGTTTGGTGAAAAACGGGCGAATAAGGGGAAAAGACATTTGGGAAAAATGTCCTTGGTTGATGAGGCCAAAAAATAACCCTTTTTGGGCGACTGTGTCAGCCAGTGTGGCATCAAACGGTGAGGTATAAAGATTTAATGTGTTTGCCTACAGCCCGGCTTTGGGGGTGGGGGTGTTGGTTTGGGGGTGGTGGGGTACTGTGATTGTGGGGGGCCCTTTGTTCATTAGGGGAAAAAACCCTGAATCCAAAAAACTAGTTTCCCTTTTGGGAAACTGGGCACAGGGCCCGTATTCAAAAAATGAAACGACCCCCAAAAACACCTCCAAAACGACCCCGGGCCCTTTTAATGAAAATTTAGGTTAAAGGTTTTGGGGGCAAAGATGTCTCAGAGTAAACCCAAATTTAGAAAAAGGGTTCCCCCAAAACATTTTAAAGTCTGTGTTTTTATGGGGTTTGGGAAAAGGATTCCAGTGGAAAACCCATGAAGTCGAGGGAAATCAATGCCCAAAAAATTTCAATTTGTCCCTTTTCCCTTTTTCGATGTATTACTTTTGTTACCCGTGGTTTAGAAATTGATGGCTGTGTGTTGGTTTTTTGAGGGGCCCCACCAAATTTTTTAAAAATTTCAAGTGTAAAATGGCAAATTTACATTGTATGAAAAATTATATATTAGTGTTGTTTTTAAAAGGGCATAATACCCAAAAAAATGGGAGGAAGTATCACTTTTGTTGGGATATTTTTTGCAATGGTTTTAAAAGGTCATATCTACCACTTATTTCCAAAACCCAATACCCACAACATTAAAATGTCAAAAAAACAGGAAAAAATTTCCATGTATTAAATTACCAACACCCTTTAAAAAGGGTTTTATTTATTTAGGAATAATAATATTTAGTCTTTGTAAGTAATAATCAAATTTTTATTTGGGCAAAAAAGGGTTTTATAATAAATGGGAAGTGTTTGTTGAAAAAATGTATTGGAATTTAAAACCGGGGAAATTAAAAAATTTTGAAAGTATAGGGGGATTTTCAATTTAAGGGGGGGCCCGTTTTAAATGTTAAAACAATTGGGGGTGGGGAAGTTTTATTACAATGTATAGGGAATTTAAGCAAATTTTTTCACACTGTAAAAGTTTAAATTTGCCTATGGTGCCACATAAGCTATTTTGTATGGTTAGGAAAAAAAAGTCCCTTTCCTAGATGTTAGTTGAAAACTATTGGGGCAATTTAATGTTGTCAACTTTACTTTAAATTTTAAAAAACCCAATTTAAAAAGACCGGGAAAATGGAAAAATGCCAAAAAATTTTTTGTCAAATAAAAAAAAACTAAGAAATAGACAAAACCCCTCAGATTGATAGGGAGATGATTTGTAGATGATGATAGAGATAGTAGATGTTTTAAAAGAGTGAAAATTTAAATTTTTTATTTGGGTTTTGGGGTTTTTCATGGATTTTGGGGGATGTTTAAAGCGAAAAGCCCTGAAGGTTTATTTTGTAGGGTTGAAGATAAAGAAAAATCAGGTGGAAAAACCTTTTTGATGTCTCTGTGGCTTTAAATTAGGAAAGGAAAACTTTTTGTGCAAAAATTGTCAATTGGGGGGTTCAGGGCCCTTTATTACCCATAATGGGTTTTTTTCCCGTAATACTCAAGCCCCCCAGTCCCATTTACCTTGTTATTTTTACTGAAAAAAAACTTGAAAAAATAATGGCCCCTTTTCACCCTTTTTCCCATGCAGGTTTTTTATTTTACTTAATTTCCCATAGAAAAAGAATTTTTCTGGGATGCAGTTTTTTCTTTGGGATTTTTCCCAAAAAAAAGAAGGGTTTTATTTTTAAAATTTAAAAACTGTCCAGCATTTTTAAAGGCCCGTAACCTAAAATGTGTGAATATATTTTACAGGAAGAGTTTAAGCAATTGAATCGTAAATTTAAAGAGGTTTTTAGGGCTCAAATATTGATGGCCTAACCTAAATAATGCCAGGAGTCCAACCCCCCACCCATCATCTTACTAAAGAAGCCATGGAGTTGCAGTAAGCATTACATCCCCTTCATTACTTACTGTGCACAATGCCATGCATTTGGTAGTGCCTGAAACTGGTATTGCAGCTTCTTAGTCCAATTAACTGGGATAGGAGAGCTACAGTACCATGCACAGCATCTACAAAATGTAGGGTGCTGTCCCTGGTAAACGATTAAGGGAATACAGCCACAGCTGGAGAACCTTCAATGATATGATTTTATTGGATAGCCTACAGATAGGCAATCAGTATTAGGGTGCTTTCACACAGTGTGTTTTTGGTGCGTTTTTGATGCATTTTTTTTTAATGTGTTTTTTGTTCATTTAATGTACAAAAACGCATTTTAAAAAATCATCAAAAACACACCAAAAACACACTGTGTGAAAGCACCCTTAAAGTCCATTAAACTCCATCAATTATTTGATATTACCATGTAATAGACAGTGGCCTTCCGTATTTGGAAGCCTTTCCTATACAGATGTAATGAAGATAATCTTGACAGGTAACATATCATGATATCATGGTACAGAAAGTTATCACAACTTTATTAATGCTTTTCAATGGCTTTTGTTGTGATCTAAAATAAGATAACATAGAAAGCTGTGATATCACTGCCAAGTTAAATGCTGCTTCATTTGTAAGATTATCACAAAAGAGTAAGAAGAGATGAACCTTTTACAATCAGTTAATCATTAGGGGCTTGCTGGGACAACCTTTCTAATTTAATGATTTGTTTTTCAGTAACATAAATAAAGATATCTTTCCATTTTGGAATAATCAATTAACTGTTGCAGCTATAGAAGTTATGATGCATTGGTGATGGATTGGTTGACACAGGTGTCGAAAACAGAAAACACATTTTTCGTTTTGGATTCAGTAAGAAAAAGAAAAAATACAATAAAAAAGTTAAGTTCTTTTTCAAAATCCATTCCAGGACTGTTTTACAAGCATCAATAATGTAGACATTTCCTTAGTGGCATATTCATCAGCTACGTTTCCAGAAGTAATTCTTTATGCAAACCTTCTGGTAATAAGCTTACACTCAAGAAGTTCCACCTTTATCATGACCTTTTACAAATTCTATATTAATGTTTGTTTTCTCCAGGATTTATCCTTTGTCCAGCTGTTACAAACCGAAAAATCCTTCTGCTACAATTTAAAATCCCTTTTTAGAAAAAACAAATATGAAGATCATCATAAAATCTGATGAGGTGCTATTCTTTATTTGGTCCAGTCTAAATTAACTGTTCGCTGAACATGGCATAACAATGCCTCCTACCCGTCATACTCATCTTTACCTCTGGAATACAGCAGTATTTAAATTAAACACTATTTAAAACCAAAAATTTCAGGATGAGTAAAGTATTAGTTAATGTTTAAAGGGTCTACATTATGTGCTAAACAACCTAGGGATTTATTTTTATTTGGACAAGAGCAAAATCTTTTCCATTTCAAAGCTTCAAAATTTAAATTTTCTGTCTGCCAGTGGCCACCAGTAGAGGGCATTTAATGAAGACTAATTTATATCCTGAACACAATAATGGAGCTTTAGTCTTCATTTAACTCCCAAAAGCTTACTTTTTGTTTGAAAATTCAGAGTTTATCTTATTTTTTTTAAAAGTAAACCGACATTATAGAGATAATATTTTCCTAGCTAGTTCGAATATTCACCTAGCTGATTTTTATGCAGAAATAAGGCCTAATGCACATCACCTTTTACTGTCAACCAAGTTCATAAGTTTGAATAGCCTTAAAAGTTATTAAAAAGTATAGCATGATGAATCCATTGACCGTGATAGGGAAAATGTAGTTCAAAAGTTTAAACTTTTAACTGTGTTAGCCTACTTCACATCTGTATACTTTTATATTTAGTGAAGGATTATAAAATATAGACGAACACACTTTTTTCCATTTTAAAAATGTACACAATGTATCTTTTTTTTTACACGACAGTGAATGGAAAACATGTAATTGTAAAGCTATTTTCTGCATGTAGTTTTGAAAAATTCTTCAACACTTTATCAACAACAAAATTTAGAAAGATGTATAAGTTTTCTCTATCAAAAAAAGACAAAATCAGATGCAAACAAATACACATACTTGTAACATATACAATAAAAAAAAAAAAACAGGTAACCCTCTACATGTTTTTTTAGTCCTAAAAATTGTTTCCATTTAATGTATAAGTGAAACAGATATTAAAAGCGTGTTGTGACTGGGGCCTGACTCACAGGCTCAGACAGTTCATGGCAACCAGTACAGGAGAGAAAGCTGGTTATTAACAAAGAGACATGCAGGAATACCCTAAGGGTATGTTCACCCGGCGTAATTGCGGAGTGCATTTTGGCACATATTGCACTTCAATATGCCTGAAATGCACCCTATAATTACGGTAATTTATAAAGTTCATAGAGAGCTATGAACTTCGTCCGTCTCCCCCGGCTTACAATACACTCATACACCGGGAAAGAGAAGTGACTTTTCACTTCTTCATGGCGCTTGATAATGACAGTGAATGGGGCCACCTCCCCCCCTCCCCTAGCCAGTGAGTACTTTTAAAACACCCATTGTATTGTTGTGCGTACAGTGTGTGCCGCAATACGCCGTGTGAATATAACCAATGGGTATGTTCACATGTCGTGTTTTGGGCCGCATATTAGTGCGTTTAATATGAATAAATATGAAACAAAATCAGCCTCAGACAATCTGCAATTCTTCTGTCATTGAATAAAATGTAAAATACGCCTTGTCATTCACAGGGAGCATATTTCACAAGCGCAGTTTGCAAGACATTTTTTGAATGCAATTACGGCCATATAAATAACTGACATGTCAATTCTTGAGGTATTTACTCAACAGGATACAAAGTGGGATAGAATTGTTCAAAATACGTTTCAAAATACACCTCTAATCAGACTTTTTTTTAAGCCGATTTTAAGGCAGATTTGAGTAAATTTACTCTTCAAAGCATGTTGTGTAAACATACCCTATAGATCACGGTCTAATGGTACCTCATACATTTTTTAGAGATGGCAAATTAATCCATTTTATCATAAAATAATAATTTTTGGCTCCAAAGTTACTTTATCCCTCAGATTTCCATGTTATTCTTTAAGCATACATATTATCTGTCAGAATCAACATCAAACATTTAATTTTGTAAATTTTTTACTGAATTATTCTATTTCACTGACTTTTTTTTTTAAAAAGCTTAAAAAAAAAAAACCCCCCCTTTTTTTTTAATTTTTAAAAAACCCCCATTTAAAAAAACCAAAAAAAAAAAACCCGGGGGAAAAAAGAAAAAAGGGGAAAAAGGGAAAAAAACCCCAAAAAAAATAAAAAAACCCCCAAAACCCCGGGAAAAAATTTTTTTTTTGTTTTAAAATTTTAAAAAAATTTTTTTAAAAAATTTAAATTTTTTCCCCCCCCCAAAAAATTTTTGGGGGGGGGGGGGGCCCCCGGGGGGGGAAGAAAAAGGGGGGGCCCCCCCCCCCCCCCTTTTTTAAAAAAAACCCCGGGGTTTTTTTCCCCGTTTAAAAAAAAAAAAACCAAAAAAAAAAATTTTTTGGGGTTTTTTTTTTTTAAAAAAAAAAAAGGGGGGGGGGCCCCTTTTCCCCCCTTTTTTAAAAAAGGGGAAAAGTTTAAAACCCCCCAAGTTTTAAAACCTTTTTTTTTTTTTAAAAAAAAATTTTAAAAAGGGGGGGTTTTCCCCCCCCCGGGGGCCCCCTTTTAAAAAAACCCAAAAACCCCCCCAAAACGTTTTTTTCCCCCCCAAAAGGTTTTTTTAAAAAATTTCTTTAAAGCTTTTTTTTAAAAAAATTTTTCCCCTTTCCCCCCCAAATTTTTTTTCCCCAAAATTTTTTTTTAAAAAAAATTTTTTTAAAAGGCCCCTTTCCCCCCCTTTAAATTTTTAAAAAAAAAAAAACCCCCCAAATTTTTTTGGTTTTTTAAAAAAATTTTTTTTTTTTTTTTTTTTTAAAAAAAAAGGGGGGGGGAAAAAAAAGTTTTTTTTAAAAAAACCGGCCCAAAAGGTTTTTTTTTTTCCCCCCCCCCCCCTTTTTTTTTTTTAAAATTTTTGGGGGTTAAAATTTAAAACCTTTTTTTTGGGGGGGTTTAAAAAAACCCCAAAAAAATTTAAATAACCCAAAAAATTTTCAAAATTTTTTTTTAAAAAAAATTAAAAAAAATTTTTTTTTGGGGAAAAAAACCCCTCCCCCCCCCCAAAAACCCCCCCCGGGGTTTCCCCAAAAAAATTCCTTTAAGGTTTTAAAATTTGGGTTAAAAGGGGGGGGGGGTTTAAAAAATTTTTTCCCCCCCCCCCCCCCCCGGTTTCCCCCAAAATTTTTCCCCCTTTTTTCCCCCCCGGGGGAACAAAAAATTCCAAAAAAAAAATTTAAAAAAAAGGGGGGGGTTTTTTTCTTTTTTTAAAAAAACCCCCCCCCTTCCTTTTTTTTTTTGGGCCCCCCCCCCAAAACCCCAAATTCCCCCCCCAAACCTTTTTCCCGGTTTTTCCCCCCCGGTTTTGGGGGGGGGCCCCTTTGGGGGGGGCCCGGCCCCCCCCCAAAACAAAAAAAAAAAACCGGGGGGGGTTTTTTTTTTCCCCCCCAAATTTTTTCCCCCTTAAAAACCCGGGGGGGGCCCCCGGGGGGGGGAAAAGGCATTTTTTTGGTTTTTTTTGGGGGAAAAAAGGGGGGTTTTTTGGAACCCCCCCCTTTTTTTTTACCCCCTTTTAACCAAAAACCCCCGGGCCCTTTTTCCCCTTTTTCCCCCCAAATTTAAAAAGGGGGAAACCCGCCCAAATTTTCCCCAAAAAGGGCCAAAGTTTTCCCCCCCCCCCCCAAAAAAAATTTTTTAACCCCCAAAACCCGCCTTTTTTTTTTTTTTACAAACAAAAACCCCCCCAAAAAATTTTTTTTATCCAAATTTTGGGGGGGGGGTTTTTTTTGGGCCCCCCCTTTAAAAATTTTTTTTTTGGGGGGGGTTTCCCCCAAAAATTTTTTTCCCCCCCCCCTTTGGGGAAAACCCCCCCCCCTTTTTGGGGGGGTTTTTAAAAATTTTTGGGAATTTTTGGGTTTTTTTTTTAAAAAAATTTTTTCCCCCAAATTTTTCCCCCCCCCCAAAAATTTTCCCCCGCCCCCCCCCGGGGGGGGGGCCGCCGGGGGAAATTTTCCCCCGGGGAAAAAACCCCCCCCCGGGGCCCCCCCCCTTTTTTTGGGGGCCCCCAAAAAATTTTTCCCCCCTTTTTTTGGGTTTTTTCCCCAAAAAAAAAAAAGGGGGAAAAAAAAAAAAAAAAAAAAAAAATTTTTTAAAAAAAAAAGGAAAAAAAAATAAAAAAAAATTAGGGAAAAAAAAAAAATGGAATATTAAAAAAGGAGAAAAAAAAAAAAGGGGAAAAACCCCCCCCCCCAAAAATTTCCCCCGCCCCCCCCGGGGCCCCCCCCCCCGCCCGGGGCCCCCCCCCCCCCCCCCCCTTTCCGGGGGTTCCCCCCCCCCCCCCCCCCCCAAAACCCCCCCTTTCCCCCACCCCCCCCCCCCGTTTTTTCCCCCCCCCCCCCCCCTTCCCTCCCCCTTCCCCCCCCCCTTTGGCCCCCCCCCCCCCCCCCCAAAAAACCCCCCTGCCCCCCCCCCCCTTTCCCCCCCCCCCCCCCCCCCCCCCCCCCCCTTTTCCCCCCTTCCCCCCCCCGGGGGGCCCCCCCCCGCCCCTTTTTTCCCCCCCCCGCCCCCCCCGGGGGGGGGGGGCCCCCCCCCCCCCCCCGGTTTTCCCAAAAGGGGGCCCCCCCCCCCCCCCCCCCCCCCAAAAAAAACCCCCCCCCCTTTTTCCCCCCCCCCCCCCCGGCCCCCCCTTTTTTTTTTTTTTTCCCCCCCCTTTGTTTTTTTCCCCCCCCAAACCCCCCCCCCCCCCCTTCCCCCCCCCCCCTTTTCCCCCAAAAAACCCAACCCCCCCCCCCCCCCTTTTTTTCCCCCTTTTTCCCCCCCCCGCCCCCCCCAAAAGGGACCCCCCCCCCACCCCCCCCTTTCCCTTTTCCCCCCCGGGGGGCCCCCCCTTTTTCCCTTTCCCCCCCGGGGGGCCCCCCTTTTTTTTAAAAAAAAAAAAAAAAAGGGGGGGGGGGAAAAACCCCTTTTGGGGAAAGGGGGGGGGAAAAAAAACCCCTTCCCCCCAACCCTTTTTTCCCCCCCTTTTTCAGCATCCCCTTCAGGGTTTTTTTTAAAAAAACCCCCCCCCCCTTTTGGGGATGATATACCCCCCTTTTTTAAAAATTTATTCTACACAGGTCCTTCATTACCCTAGAAATGAAGGGTGTCCCCTGGGCCGTTTTGGATTTCCTTTGGCAAACCCAAATTTTAGAGAAGACCTGCATCAACTTTTCGGGCAAAACCTTTGAGGACAAATTTCTTAAGGGGAAAGGCCCCTGGGTACCTGGGAGCGTAATCTAGTATGACTAATATGTACTGGTGGGCCCGGGGCCGACTTGACTAATGGCCCCCCACGACAAACCATACGATTCGTTCGAAAAAAGGCCTTCGTTTAAAGGGGGGGGGAAATAAAATCCTGAAAAGGGAAAATATAGCGGGTTTGTTGGACGTGGGGCAGGAAATTTTCAGAAATTGGCAATCTCTTGATTTACACCCCCCCGGGGCCCGTAAAAAACCCTTTTTAAAAACCCCCCTTTTTGCTTTTTCTCCGCCCCCAAAAGCCCCCCTCAAAATGAATGTGGGGCCATATCCGTACCATCCTCCTATAAGGGTTAAAAAACCAACAGTTGTTCCCACAATTTCCCCCCCTTATCTCTACAACCCCATACAGCAAAAACATGACTTACCCGCAAAATGCGGAAAATTTTTTTTTTCGGCGTCCGGCTCTTTGGGGACCTCATTTAGTACCGTTTCCTGGTCCCATTTCATTTTTAGGGGGAGGTCTCGCAAACTGAGCCGTGCCCCCCCCGTTCTCACCCCCGGGGCACCTCCAGGTCCGGTATATTTTTTCTCAAAAGGCCCGGACAACTTTCCCCCGCCTCCTGCAATACAGCTAAGGGGAAGTCATGAGTAACACAGTGGTCACCCCCCCCACATCATATTGTACATCCTCCGCTGGGAATGGATGAGGGGTTGGGGGGTCACGGCCCCACCCGGTCACCCCTTTGGGGGGTGAGACCAAAAATGCCCGGGAAAAAAGGGGAAAATTCCCCTTCCCCCGGATTAGGGGGGTGTAGCAAGTCTGATATGATGCCCACCCCATGGGGTCAGAGTCCCCTGAATGCAGACCAAACCCCCCCCCAATTTCCAGGGTAAAACCCGGTCATGCGGGAAAGGGAAACCTCGCAAGAGGGGGGAACTAGGCTGCCAGAGGGCCCCAAAAGGGCCACCACACCCAGGGAAACCCCCTTCACCTGGACACAAAAATTCCTGGGGGCCCCGGGGGCTGGCAGGGGCAAAGCACTACAGGCAGGGGGGAGCAAAAAATGGAGAGGCACGGGGGGCACCCAAAACTCCGGGGGTCCTCCTGCTGGGGACAGTGTTGGCTTCACTTGCCCCAATTGTTTTTGGGACTTCCAAAAACGCACTTCCCGGGTCGAACCCCCAGGGGGTTTTTTAAAGGGGTTTTTAAAATACCTTCTCTGGGCCCCCCAACCTCTCTCCTTCTTTTGTGGACCACCCCACTTTTGTCTCCGGTTCCCAAAAGTTTCCCCCGGGCGCGGCGGAAAAAGTTTTGACGCTTGGCCCAGATAGGACTTCCCGGGATTGGGGTACCCCTCCACAGGGCAATTAGGGTGGTCCAGGGGCTTGGGGTCTCCCCCGGGCAAAACCCCAAAGATGCAGCTTCGTTTGGGAAATCCCTTGGGGTAGCGGTCCATGACGATCCGGTCTACGATGGCCCGGCGGGACTCAGCACCTCCGGGGTTTCAGCCACTTGCGCCCCAAGGTTTTAGAATCAAAAAAAGCTTGGGGGGCGGGGGGGCTTATTTCTTTTAAAAAACCCCCAATCAAGGGGCCCTTTTGCGAGCCCCCACCGCTAGGGGGACTCCCAACCGGCCATAATCTCTGCCCCTTTAGGAGGTTCCCTAGTCCTTGGGGTTGCTCGGGTAGTTTAGGTCAAAGTAGGCCTTCTGGGGGTCCCTGATCCCAAAAAGGGCGCCCCGAAAATTCCTCCAGGGCGGCACCCGGGGAGTCTTCTCCCCTTTTTTCCAGCCTCTCAAACACCGCCAGATACGCCTCCCGTATCATCAGGGGGCAAACTTCTGCAAGGCGCGCTGTACTGCCTTTTACTGTGCACACCCCCCAACCCTCCTCCTCCTCTGGGCAAAACCTTTTACTCTGAATGCTGCAATCTGTTCCAGCAACAGAAAGGTTGGTTTTTGCTGGTTGGCATTGGCCTGCACCAGGGCGCATAGTTCCTCCATTGGGGGTGGACTGGTTAGGCAGGAAAAACCCGCAGCCTTCACCCAGGACAACCCGTTCCAAAACGTATATAAAGTCCAAAAAACGTAAGCTGCTGTTACCCTTAGCAAACCCGTGCCCCCTAGGGAAAACCTCCACCCAAAAGGGGGACTAGCGGGTCACAGGGCAAAGGGACAAGGGGGGGGTAGGTTGCAAAAAAAAATATAGGGCGACATTATGAAGGGGGTTTACCCCAGTTTTCGGCTTTTACACTGCCCCCCCAGCCCCAACCCCTGTCAGACCGGTTTGGCACTTTCGCTGCGGCCGCATGAAGGGGGGCATGGGCGCGGTGGGGCGCGGTGTAGGGCGTTCCGGGGGGCGGGACCCCCGCTTCGTATGCCCAAGGCATTACCATCGCGGCTCCCCCAAATCGCGGCGTCGGCAGCTCCGAAACAGACCTGTTTTTTTTTTGGTCTAAACCCCCCCCGCCGGGGCGAGTGAGCAGGATCGGAAATGCGGGAAGCGGATCGAAATCGGCAGAAGTCTGGGCGCTCCGCTCCGTGCAGCAAGTGTGTTTCCGAAAAAATCCCCTTTAAAAAGGGCGGAAAACAGTGTCAGAAAAAGTTGAATGTAAAAATACACATAATAAAAAAAAAAAAACATTTTCCCAAAACTCTAGAACGGCCAATATAAAGAAAATGATTTTGGGAAATTCCCGGGGAAATACAGTAATTCAAATTTTTAAACCATTTCTTTGTCGGCATAAACCCCAATCAAAAAGGGAGCGACAAAGCCCATTCTATCCTAGGAGGATTTGGACCAATCAGAATCCACGGGGGGAAAATTCAAAATACAGAAAAAAACAAAAAAGACGGTTTGGCTAGCTAGCGGGGTTTGGGCTATCCCAGCCAATCAGAGCGCGAGCACTTTCCTTATAGTCTATGGGGGAGATGGGCGCACTGAAATCTGGCGTCAGGGCCCTGCGGCAGAAGTATTAAAAAAAAAAAATATTTTTATTTAAATGTAATACATGATCAAATAAGAGCAGAAAATTGTATAAAAAAAAAAGCAGTTAAAAACCGAACAACGCGTTTGTCGCCCAGACCGGCGCTATATAGGGAATTGCCATGGAGAATTGCCGGGGAAAAAAAAGAATTCAAATTGTTTAAACTTTTCTAGGGCGACAAAATCCATTCTATCCTATGGAGGAGAATTGACCAACAGAATAGGGGCACAAAGCCCCATTCTAGCCTAGGAGAAAAAAGGACCAAACAAATTTTTTAAAGGCGGGCAGTTAAAAAACAGTAAAAAGGCAGAAACGACTGATTGGTTGAAGCAGCGGGGGTCGTCCCTTTGCCCAAACAGAGGGGAGCTACTTTCTCATAGGTTTTTGGGGGAAAAGAAATTTGAGCGCGCTCTGTGATTTGGGTATTTTTAAAGAGCCGCCGTAAATTTGGCCAATGGGGAGGGGAGCGACGCTCCTAGGTTTTGTAATGCAATTGAAATCAAACGTTTGGCCGAAATACTTTAAACACTACAAAAGTTGTCACGATGTTATTAAAAAGGAAACCTAATATGTGGCAACGAAAAAAAAATATTTCTTATAAACATGATTTTAGGGGGAATTTAAAATTTTTTTTTTGTTAGCCAATATTAGGATTCCCTTTTTATAAATTGACAACTTGTGTATGTTATAATGTGATTTGGCCCTTACAGTTTGATTTTTAATTTCATTACAAAACCTGGAGCGTCGCTCGCTCTCCCCTTGGCCAAATTCGGCGGCTCTTTTAAATTACCCAATCACAGAGCGCGCTCGAATTCTTTTCCCCATAGAATCTATGAAAAGTAGCTCGCGCTTGATTGGCTAAGCTACGACCCCCCCGCTTCAACAATCAGCTGTTTCTGCCTTTTTTCTGTATTTGAA